>CAEGAF010017473.1:0-16482 GCA_903067075.1 Micropoecilia bifurca
ACACACACACACACACACACACACACACACACACACACACACACACACACACACACACACACACACACACGCCACAGCAACGGCTTGGCTGAAATCACATTACCGACGCCCATGTAATCTGGTAACGGTGCAGCCACATTTATATTCACACACGGGGAAAAACACTTTTCATGTTTTTAAAGCCACTGTGCTCTTCCACAGGTGGCTCCAGTTTCCCCATGAATAAAAATGCCAGAACACACACTACGCTTTGGAGGCATCAAAATTCTCCAAGGCATCAGCACCCTGTGAAATCTGTTACTGCCAAAATGTGACTTTTTGCTGACTTTGGCTTGGGGAAAGTGATTGGAAGAGTCCGTTTCAGTTTCATTGCCCACATGTGCAATCTTGCGTAAGGTTTGAGTGTCGAATATCACCATGATGCAGATGGTGCACTATAGCCTCTCGGTATGCGTCAGTCTGAAGTTTCTTGATTGTGTCTGCGTAAATCCGGCTGCTGAGCCTTATTGGAAATGTTAAGGTAATCTTCGCCGGCCCTCCTTGTTGTCTCTCTCATCTCTCTCTGTATGGGTTTTCACTTGCTTAACAAAAGCCACACAGCACATATCTGGTGAACTCAGCCTTTTCAGAGTAAGTTGCATGTCTGTCTTATAGATTTATGAATAAGGAAATACATAATTAACTTTATTTCCCCCTTGGTCTGCTCCTGTCTTTGTTGCTTCTGGGTCCGGGTCTTTTTCCTCTTTCTTTCTCTGCTGCTCCTGGAAAGTAGAGATAAGACCCACTGATGTTTGTCTGCTCCCTGGCAGATTACTGAGGCAGACAGGTACAAGGGCTCTGGCAGACAGTAGCAATATTTGTGAGGCCAATGCGAGACTTAACTGGAAATGCTTGAGAATCCCATCCCAGCCTTTACGCCATCTGGCTCTCCGTGTGTCCTGGCTTTTGACTAGTTGCTAAAGGGGAATAAAATAAAGATGAATCAAATTCTATTACAGTAAAACTGTCAAGAGTGGTCTAATGATTTTTACTTGTTTAAACCAGTAAAAGGAAAAATACAAGAAAACTATTTTTTGACAAGAGGCCACAGGTCTGTCTTTGACAATATAAATGTGAATATGTAAAATTGTATTATTCTGTTTTGTTTAACTTTAAGTATTAACCGTAAACTTGTTACTGATTATGGTGAGCCAGATCTTTACATTGAGACACTGGGGAAACCAACCAAAAGGGATGAGATGAATGTCTAAACACCGTAACCTCTAAAGAAAAACATTGACATCCCCTTTTTCTTCTTCCTTCTACATGTTTTATGGTACTCATAAAATTATTAATGTAACAGATTTTAGCTAGGGACTTTTTCTAGATAATTTCTTGACCATGATGCATGGCAGAACATTTTTTATTTCATTTTTTTGCAATAAATATCAAAGCCCCAGAAACATTAATTTGAAAACACAAAGTTTTCTAGTTATCCTGAGAAGTTATTCAGCAGAACTTTGTAAATAAAAATGTATCAAAGTTGTGTTTAATACATGGTTGTCACTTTGGCTTCTGTGTTTTTCTGGATATTAGGACATACATTATTAAATGGGGGCTGCACAGTGGTGCAGTTGGTAGAGCTGTTGTCTCGCAGCAACAAGGTTCTGGGTTCAATTCCCAGCCCTAGTCTGTCTGCATGGAGTTTGCATGTTCTCCCTGTGCATGTGTGGGTTTTCTCCGGGTACTCCAGTTTCATCCCACAGTCCAAAAACATGACTGTCAGGTTAATTGGCCTCTCCAAATTGTCCCTATGTGTGTGTGTGTGTGTGTGTGTGTGTGTGTGTGTGTGTGTGTGTGTGTGTGTGTGTGCATGGTTGTTTATCCTTTGGGACTCTGTGTTGCCCTGCGACAGACTGGTGACCTGTCCAGGGTGACCTCGCCCAGAACGTTAGCTGGAGATAGGCAGCAGCACCCCCTGATCCCACCAAGGGACAAGGGTGTATAGAAAATGGATGGATTATTAAATGGGGGAAACACAAGACATTCCAACAGTGTTTCTTCCTAACAAGCATCATCAATTTTTGTCATCTTATGTTGCGTTTCTTTTATCTTTGTGTGTTTGGCACCTTAAATCAGTGGTTGCAGAAAGTTTTGAACTACGCTTGCCAAACTGGGAGATGTGAAATGATAAATATACTATATGCACATCAGATTAGGTCGCAATACTAATGAGAAAGTCTTATGTTTATAATATTTTTAATGAATAATAACTTAAGAAGGAAGATGAATAGCTTCAACTAGAATGTATTTATTTATGTTTATGTCAGCCTTTTGACCTTCATGACCTTCAGTCTGATGTCTGCAACTCACTCTGTATCCCAGCTCCGCTTGCTCTCCTGGTTCTTTCCTGGGTTTTTATTTAGAGGCGACGCGCCAAGATCATCTTTGGCCTCCATTTATCCCTCTTTAAAATCTTCCTGCTCAGCAGTCTTAAGGAGGCATTTAAGATAAATATTAACATCTCACTTTTGGTCTTCTGCTGCAAAATCTCTCCGTAGTTGAAGTCCATGAAGCTGCTACTCTTTGCGCCGCCGCCATGTGCACAGCATTGAGTGTAGATGTGATCAGAACCGGTTAGCTTTTCCCCTTAACCGCTCCAAAATCTGCTGCACAGAGCTCTGCTTGTATTTCATTATGAGTGGATCAGCGGCGGCTTGTTCTGCTTCGCTTCCACCTCTGCGCTACAATCCGCTCTGCTTGGACGCGGCGCAAAGTGTGAAGTCGAGAAGCTGACGGAAATACAGACCTGTTGAGGAAAGCTGTACCAAATAAGCAGATTTAAATCCTAAATGATTCAGCTTTCATCTGTCCGCTCCGGCACCGACACTGAAAACTTTGGTCACAACACTCTTGGACATGCGAGTCAAAAGCACAATACGGTGTAGAGTGTTTTTTTTTTTTTTCTCACAGTGTACAGCCCTGCGGGTTTTTAATTGTTGGCCAAATTGTCCAACGATTTTAAGAGTTTCATTAGACAACAATGATTTACTCCAATAACCGACTGTCTGATGCGATTGTGCAAACGCTGCCTAATTAGGAGTTTTATTGCCTCTTGCTGATGGTTTGTTTGCATCATGCCAGTTGTTTCTGCAAAGCATTGTCATGGTACAAACGTTAAAGTCCTCCTATAGAGAGAGGGAGAGCTGCAGTTGAGGGAAAAGTAGTTGAGAGCAACAAGTTGTAAAAATATGTGTGCAGCAACAGAGACATAGAGGAAACAGAGACCTTAAAGATGACCAAATGGTTACATTCCTTGATTTTTTTCTGCATGATGCAGCAGTTTCAGCCTCAATTTGAGCCGTTTAAATTTTTATTTTTTTGCAGTGTTTTGTTTTATGCCTTTTTACGCAAACAGCCTCCGTTTGTACCCTTTGCGCTGTTTGATTGACTCGTGTTTGATCAGAACTGTTTAAATAGTAGCTTCAATATTTATGCAGCAAATGGTGATGATGCTCTGTGATTATGGCAGAACAGAAATAGTTCATTGCACTACACCATGTGGCAGACAAACCCTTGCACATGTCTGACAGCTCTACTGGAAAATTAAATCAGAGGCAAAAGCAGATGTACAAGCATGGGCAGGGGACAAGGGATAACAAATGATTTTGTACCAAAAACTCTTTTCAATGCACATACGAAACAGTCAGAGAGGAAAAAAAGTGAGCAAAACTCTGAGGCGTAATGTACAAAATAGCTCAGACTAAACCGATTCAAGACAGTAGCTGTTGGGTTGAGATTTTAGAAAATAAGTGGTAAACCTGTTATAAAATACAGATACCTTGTTTTATGTGTAAGCGTTGCTTTCATCCCAAACAGCTTGATATACAATACAGCTGAATAACAAATGGCTACAGACCAGGGTGCCTTTGGTGCTTTTCCTGTTTATAATCAGCGGCAGCATCTGGTCTGGTGATTTTCAGTCTAAGGTATGACAGATGTATAGAGCTTTGGGTCATGTAATGGATGGCTCTGTCATCTGCTTTCTGGAGAAAAAAAAATAAAGCCGACCAAAAAGCAGCAAAATGATTTGTTTAACAAATCTTACATAAAGTCACGTTTGAATTGTTTGTTTTGCTTGCTCAAAAGCTTTATCTGTTTTTGTTTTGCATTGAATTTGGACAAAGAGGTATATTTGTCTGAAAGTACAAGATTAAAGGCTTTCATTCACTTGAAGGTAAATTAGGTGACAGGCGGCATCTTTAAAATGTTCCACTGCTTTTTGCACCAAGAACCTTCATCCTGAAAGGAAAAAATGCCTTGGTTTTAAATCTTTTCAACACAAACCTCAGGAGGGCAGCATGCATTTGTATACAGTCCCCTTTGAACTTTACCCATAATTAAAATCCAAGGCCTTAAGAACAATTATTAGTTGACTTGTCAGTAGAAATCTGACTTTTCTAGCTTACATACTCACTCACACTCATACCTTTCACTTTTCTATGTGTCCAAAAAAAACCTTCATCAAAGTTCAGAAGAGTTTCTAATCCCACAGATTTTTCTAAAATCTATTTGCTGCATTGTTGCACTCTAAACTGCTTATTTAAACCCTGACAATTCATGTCGGCGAACGATTCTTAATATAACAAACCTCTTCATGATGGTTTAGAATTCTGTTTATTCTTTAATTGAAGTATTCCTCTTTTATTTTCCATCCATCCATTTTCTTTACACCCTTGTCCCTTAATGGGGCCAGGAGGGTTGCTGGTGCCCCTCTTTTATTTTACTTAGAATATTTCAATGCATGTCTTAAACATGGAAGATTAGAGTGAGCTTACATCACCATAACAGTATTTTGTTCTTACAATAATACTTTGTCAGAACACGTCAGAAATGTGTCAGACGTCACAACATATTTGTTTGCAAACACACTTGAACAAACAGGATAAAAATATGTGCTATTAACCTTTGATGTCTACTTTCATGACTGACTGATAAACAAAAGCATTTTTCAGTTTAATCTTTTTAAAACGTGTTCATGAGTTTGTGTTCATAATTCAGTGGCTAGCTGAAGAGATGTGAAACTCTTTCCTATATTTTCTTGTTAATGTTATCAGCACCAGATGACTTCACAACGGGAGGATTTTTATGATCCAATCAGACGTATAGAGACGTAACACATTTCATTCAGCAAGATGCGTCTGTTTGCGCTGCTTGCATCGTCCGAGGGAGGAACCACTGACACACTCAAAGGCCAGTCCCAGGAGTTAGAGCGCCAGGCAGTGAGAGAGAGTGACCTTCGTGGCCAAACAACAGCTGTGTGTCAAGATACTGGCGGCTGGCAGCACCAGACGTGGGATTGTGACAACTGCAACTGCTGAGCTCCAAATCTGGTTCCCAGAAAGAGGTCAGGCAACAGGTTCACTTAAGACCAAACAAAGGGGCCGTCTTTTCAAGTTTAGCATTGCAGTTCACTGGGAGCCAGTGGACCAAAAGTGTCCAACTGTGACATCATCCTTTTTTCTGTGCAAAACCTTTTCTTTAAAATTAGCTCATATGATAGGAAAGCTGAATTAAGTTCAACATGTATGCATTCAGGCTGAACATTCATTCTTGGGTTCCTTTGGATGTAAACCATAACCCTTTCCTGCATAAATGCACACAGACCATTGAAGTGGACCCTAATGCATCATAAAATACACCGTCAACTAGTTCCAAATTCAAGAAATTATTTTTGTTAAATCCAATATGGCCGACAGACAAAAAAGCACGCCAACCGACCCGGTCCCTCCTTCTACTGTAGACGACTCTTGCAGGTAAAAAAATATATTATGACATCAGATAACCACTAAAGAACAATACTACTGATGTATTTTTCAAATAACCACTTTGTATTTGGAGAAAATTACAATTGATCATCTAAAAAAAATAAAAATTAAAAAGGATCACAGTTCAAGCATTAAAGGGTTAATAAGTTGCTTGTTTTTTGTATTAGTTTTTCTTTTGATTGTCATTAAATATGTTGGTGTGATTACTAAAAGGTTAATTATTGATTCTGTTTCTGCAAATATGAACATTCAGTTTAATTGGAAATGTAAACAATTTGATTCTCAAAATAAATATATTTTGTTTAAACATCATTCTATCCCACACAGCAGCTTAGTCATTCATAGTGATCATTTACAGACTGATGAGATTTTTTATTGCACCAATATAATTACAAATGTGGACAAATTTGATGACACTCCTCTGTCAGTGACCAAAAAGCCTCCAGTGGTGCTAAAAGTGTTTGCCTAGAAAATCCAGCCCTCCATACGTTCCAACACATTTTAGAGTTATATATGAATGAGCACATTTTCTGCAAGTATCTAGTTCTGCAAGTATAATATGTACTGCTAGGCTGTTCAGCATAAATCTGCTGCAATCACTGATGTTATGTTATTTCTTTTGGGGGTTTCTGGACATGTTTTGTTGAGTCAGTGGGCTTGTCTTGCTGTTCTGTGGGTGAATGAAGTGGCTGTTCAGTGGCAATGAATATTTTTCTCAGGCACAGGTTTCTAGAATAGAGGTTAAGAACTGGACAGAAAGATGGATGGTTTTCAAGGGGAGAATTATAGATAAAGAAGAAAAGAAGACCTAAGGGGACAAAAATTAAAGACCACCCACTATGCGGAGCAGCAAAAAAAGGATGTGGAAAAATTGGGAGATAATAGCAAGTAGAGAAGGATGGGCTCAGAAACTCGGCGGATGAGATCGGGCGAGGTTTTAGTGAGAGGAACTGAGGGAAAGGAAAGAGATATATGATGCTTCAGCTCTTTGAAACTGTAAAGTAGAGAAAGAGGTTGATGAATGACTCCGTTAGGTAAAGTGGTCACAGCATCTTTCAGAACACAAGAATGAAGGGCGGGAGGAGAAGATGGAGAACAGCTGGATCCAACGGTGTGTGGTGAAGGATGGTATTGTTTGAAGCTTTGGTGAACACCTACTGATCCTTTTCAAAAATTGTGAGGAAAAAAAAACAAACACATTCCTGATCACAGCCAGACGGGATGCTGTCGCTGGTGCCACCTGATAGATGGCTCACTTTGCCTGGCTAATATAATGATAATGAGTTGGAACATGGCCATGTGCAGGCAGGTAGAAAGGAACTGGGTATCCAATCATGAGTGAAGCCATCCTTTGACAAGAAGCAACTAAAAACATGTTTTATCAACCAGTTAGAAGAGAATACACAGTAGGGTTAAACTAGGTAGTTTAACCCTACTTAACCCTAATTCATGTTCTGAGGAAAACTGTGTTCTGTGGTCAACCGAGACCACAGAACACAGTTGTTTTGTTTTATGCTTTTGTTTTTGTAAATTTTATATTCTTTGTTCCTTTGTTATGTTGTATCTCCTTGTATTTAAGCAGCTTTTGTTCTTTGTCTTCAGATCAGCTTGTTTGACTTCAGTTATTCAGTCGAGTTGGACCCAAATCTGGGTTTTATCTCAATTCATTTTGCACTGCCGTTTGAGTCTTCAACTCCTTTTTTGACATTGTTAAATTGAATTTCTCCCCCCCATGTTGAACACCTGTTTTCCCTTCATGGTGTGTCTGAAGATAATCTAAGATGTTCTACCCATGTGTGGTGTGTTTAAAAGGATCTAGTCTGTTTTGATCTTTTGTGTTGGCCAAAGCTTTTTGTCACACATTTAAATTTAGACAGGCGAGGTTGAAGCCAATTTAGAAATATGAACTTTTTACTTGTGTATATGAGATATATGCTCCCTAAGTAATATTGTCTGAATAACATTATGCTCCACATGTAAACTTTATAGTTGTCAGTTATTTGAAAAGATCACAAAGATCAAATTTTACTTCTGTTGTATTCATTTGCCCATGGTTTGTAATGCTGTTTGGGGCTGAATGCAAGACTTGCCTTTAAACATACCGTAACTCTATGAAAACATTAATTTAGCTTCAAAATTCAAAATATTCAAAGAACGCATTCGTATTCAGCTCATTCTCATCCCATACTGTAATGAAGGCAGAGATGGGATGAATGAACACGGCTCACGTGGCACATTTCCATTCTCACTGGGCTTTTGGTTTTCACTGAGGCATGAACCTCTTTCCCCTGACAGCGCAGGTAGAGAGCATCTGTGAATGGCGAGAAGACAATTTACCGTTGAATAACTCCGGTGTTTGGATGTGAGCGACAGGTCCTTATCAGAGCTCTCGCCTGCTGATCAAAGTTGAAAGAGGGTCAGGTTGAATTAAAGACTAGCTAATTAAAATGTCCAGCGAACACGCCAGCCCTCATTTCATTTATCACCCCAGGCTTGCCGGAGAAACGGAGAAGTGAGATGTTAGCGAAGCATGGAACGGGAACAAGGCGCGTTGGACTTCATCTGATGCTGGAGCAGAGGTTATTTAACAGGTTGTGTTTGGTAGTAATAGAGCATATGCTGTGCTGTGGTACCTTGTGTTAGTAGACTTACAAGTAAATGATGACATTACACACATTTTGCACAGCTTTGTTCACATGAATACACAGCACTGCAGATTTTCAAGCTGATGTCCCAGATAAAGAAATAAAACTTTGGAATATGAGGCTTTTTGTATCCCTCATGCTTTGTTCATTTCATTTTTGCAGCATAGTATTCTGAAATCTCGAAACTTTGACACTTTGTTCAGAACAGAGAGTCGTTGCCGTCTGCTTCCTGACGAGGTGTACAGATTGTAGGGAACATTAGCAATATTTTCTGGGTGGTTTATGTCTCGGATCATCAATTTAAATGTTGAATTTATGGGATTTCTAAACACTTTTATAGAATACTACAAAATGGAATAGGAAGGTTTTAAATGTCAATTTTCTGTGGAAAATATCCTTGTATATATGCATTATAAAATATCCTAGAAAATGGTAGTTTTAAGACGATTTATGTTCAAAGGTTGGTTTAAGGTTGAAACCATTATGTCTTGTAAAAAAGAAAATGCTATATTCATAAGTAGCCATGTCCATGTAATTGCAATGGATACTATAAGGAAGAGATTTAACATTGTGGGAGAGGCAAAAAAAAGAGGATAAAAATATACTAAAAGACACTAAATATATTTAGAACATTTTCTAATCAATGTCTTCATCTGGAAATTGATACCATTATGTCATTTTTGGCGAGAGTAACATAAAAGAGGCACTAAAACAGAGTTGCTGAGTTGTTTTTCTTTTGTTTGTTCTTTTTTACTTTTTCTTTGGTTTCTTGGTTTAATTTTCTTAAGTACTTAGGTTTGGTTTTAATCCTATGGCCCACTGAAGAGCAACAACAACAATCCGGCCAGCAGAAGCTTAGCTCATGCACTATTCAATTGCATTCTGGATGCACATCTCCTGCTCTGACTGCAACTGGTAGGGACTCCAGCTCAAGGACCGGGCCATCTGTGAGAGTTTTGGTACCTCAGATGGGCCGGCTCCTCTACCCTCTGTTAATGTAGCTATGAATTACGCACACCAAAGTTTCTGAACTAACACCAGAACAGTTGGTAGATTTGTTTTTGGTTGCTCTAATTCTCCCTAAATGTAGCAACAACATGGCAAAGAGTGAGGATTTGTTTTTCATGACTTTTAGCTTCTCATTTTCACTAGCGTGTTTGCTTATTAAAATGCAGTTTTACTCTTATTTTTGGTGGAGTGGCTAAACAATTTCAAGTGTTGAAGTGGAAATATTTCGTTAGATCTTTTTTCACCACTCTTAAAATAACGAAGTACATTTTTTTTTACTGATACGCAAAAATATAATTGACTTCAGTGCCCTCGGTTTTTTGATCTCTGCTGTATTGTTTCTAAGAAAGCACATTGTAAATATAACTAAAATTGTCATTGTAATTGTTTGCCTTTTCAAAAACTTTCAGAAAATATTTAATATATCTAATGCATGACTAACTAAGCTGCTTCCGCCTTTTAGTTGGCAATATTACCTTTAGAGTTGTGGTAATTCAGGATGCAAAGCTAGATTGGCAACATATTTACATTATTTTGTACGACTATTCAAAAGCTACGCGAGATAGACACATCACATATCTATTCATAGGAAAATAAATAACAAACCCAAAGTAATTAGATACATTCCCATTAATAGTTTGACTTTATTTTTAAAATTTTCTGTGACGTACCTTTACAGAGGCATTCAGTCATTCTGACCCATGCACGTCCACAGGGATCGGTGTAACCATATTAACTGAATTGTGCATGCACAAATCGGTTTATCTGTACTCATTAGAATCCCATACAGAGTATTCAGGGGACTAACAAAATGGAATGCTGCTTAGGAATAGAAAATAACAATAATAATGAGGAAACCTGTGCCATCGGTTTGTGCAATCATCAAAGTGTGGTTTTTTTTTTCTATCAGCAGATTTTTCTTTTTTTGTTGTTGTTGTGAAGGTGTTTGATGCAGACTGACACCGGGAGCGAATCACCCTAATGAGATGCCATGTTGCTCCGCGGAAATGATTACCTCAGGAGGAGAAGGTATTAGATTGATGAGGGCAATCTTTCCCTCCTTGCCTGAGATGCACCAGCACCTTCACCACCATCACTGCACCATTTAGGCAAAGACAAGCCTCTCTTTGTCAGACCAAATGACCCGTAACATTTCCCCGGAGAGTTAAAAGGGGGGGGAATCTGTGCTGTGCCGTCGCAACATCAAGTGACAAAATCAATTTAAGTGTTGTGCTTCTTACTAGAGATTCACTTTTTTAAGTCATCAGTCCCTGCTCGCCTCTGTGCATGTTGATCACCACGTTCCTCGACGCTACAGGCCTACGATCCGAGCCGCTCTCGACTCTGAATGAAAGGCTTTCCTCAAAAGTATAAGCTGGGCATGTACATTACAGATGCAGAACAGTTACAGCACGTTTCCCCTCTTAAGATTTGAATGCTGATTAATCGATGTCTGAGGTTATTGATGCGATAAGGTTTGATTGCTGAGTGTCCTCTTTGTTACTGCTTGACCCAGCCTTCTGCGACTGCCTCGGCGAAAGCTTGGGCGCCCATTAATCAAGACTGGGTTGATCGCCTCCCAGGTCAGCAGTGATCGGGGAGGGAGGCTCGTGGAGGTGAATGCAGCAGCCGTTTAATAGCTCACACCGGAGCAGCCTATACAGTAGCAGATTACAAAGGCGGACACGGACGTCTCTGTTTGCTCCTCTGGAATCCGAAGAAGCATCGGAAACAGTTACGCGTTGGTATATTAAGACTTCATCATTTTAATTAGATAATGAACAAAGATGATAGATAATGAAGCAGTTTTTGTGCATATATCGGTTTTGTAGATAATGGTAATGAGCTTGATAAATGTCACTCTTATTACCACAATAATTTATTTCTACCATAAATGTTTGCAAAAGGTGATTCAGTGACACAGCAGAGCTCTCGTTGAACTGATGTTATTGAATAAATCAATTTGTAATTTTGGCAGAGTATACATAAACAAAGTAGAAGAACAAGTTTGTTTTGGTTGTTTTAGGTTGTGTATAAATTTTAGTTTCTTAATTGATGGTTTGGAAGATTAGGTTTTTATGAGGTAAAACGTCCAAGTTTTAATGTACACGGAAGTTAATCTTCTCCACATTTAAAGATTCTTAGCCTTTATTTTATAAGAATTATGAAAGGTCTGAGCATGCCAGACAACTCGGTCTATTAAACAGCGATGATCTGCAGAGTTGTCTTGAGTGTCTTTCTACCATCTGTACCCTGCTGCTGCGGAAAGAAAGTCAAATATTTGTGAACTTTATCTGCAACAGCCCAGCAAGCAGTTCTGCACTAATCTGCCCACATGCGAGGCAGACTGTTTTGGGGTTTTGTTGGTTATTAGCGTCATAGGGGTTCTTTTTAGTTGCACTGCTGGGCTTATGCCCAGAAAAGTGAAGCAAAAACAAAATCAGAAGGGATTTTATTTTTATTTTTTTTGCTTATATTTTAAGGTGAATGTGATGAATGAAAGGATCACGATTACATGGAAAAGAACCAATGTGATGTGAATGGCAGTTGTTTCCTGGGATAGTTTTTGCAATACTGTATCAAACATCTGCCAAATTTTACCAGAATCACAAAAACACAAACTGGTTTCTACATGACATATTTATTTATTCATTCATTTTTTTTTAAGTGAAACAAATTTATTGAAAAGTAACATTTCCTTCTGACTGCAGCACTGTGCAATTAATCTATAAATAAAACAAGAATAACTACATATTCTTACGTTTAAAATCTGTTTCTTGTTTTTCACAGGCAATTTTAAGTATCTTGTTAATTGCTGTCAATCTGTTTGATGTCCAGAAGTTCAGACTTTCTGCTTAGTGCAGTATTAAGGATGCTTAAGCTGCCTCTGTTCTAGTAGTTTCTGTTCTGACTGAATTTCATTTAAAAAGCTAAACCCAGCTCAGAGGCGCATCCTTGGGGAAACGAGAGTCAGCGCTCCGAGGCCAAGGCTTAACTCTGGAATTTGATGTTTTACTTTATCTTAAGTGCTCCAGCTCTTTAGTGATACTTCTTACTGTGTAATGCATGTTCTGAAAACGTTTCCTCCACGCATTTATTAGTATCAAAGTTTCATTTTAAATGCATATTAGAAAATGATTTGTAATTTTTACTCATTAGTTGTTAAAGTAAATAAATCAGATTTTCAGATTCAAAAAGTTAATTTAACTAATGTTTATTTTCTTACTGTTTTAATTTCTTAAACTTTTAGTAGTGAACCCATTCTGCATCTAGACAGGGATGTTACTTTTTTGTAGTTATAGCTTCATAGGTTTCACCTAAGTTGCACAGTATTTGTAGTTTACTTCTCTGAACAGGTTTGATATGTAGCATAAAACTGTCAAGGGAATTTTACTTGGTTTTTGCCTTTCAGAAAATATGAAGAATATAATATTACACAGATGAAAACAGGTTTTTATGTTTTTAATTGTATGTAGTGGTTCTATTTTTGTTTAAATCTTAAAGAGTTTTTCATATTTTCTGCATGTATGCAAATTATGTATGCAACATTACCATGAACATTAATACATTTAATGGGAATTATTTTAGAAAAAGCTGTGTTTTGTCTTTTTATTGCTTCATCTTCCCAGTGCGTGTTGGACTCCACCAGGGCTGTTCTGTTTGTAGTGTTCAAGATCTTGAGACGTAGTAACTGAGAGGAAGTTGTCTGGTTTGGAAACATTTGATTTCCACAGAGGATATGGATATGTTGCCATCTTCAGGTCGAGACCTTGAGGATTCAATGGTGCAGTTTAAAGCCAGACCTGAAGCAGCTCTGACTGCAGAGTTTGAGGACATGGTCCCCAAGTGGGAAAAATGGGGATTGGATCATCTCTGTTTACCTGATGAGTAGATGTATGTTGGTGTGTTTTCTACAAGTGATAGTGGGATGGATACAGACAGCTGGTTGCTCTGTAGTTATATGGACATCGCTCTGGTCTGTCGTGGTAGCGTCAGAGCTAAGCCATGTAGCAAAACACTCAATTCACCACTCTGTCTTTGTTTTATGACCCTTATCTATAGCCAAGAGTTATGGATCAAGACAGAAAGAATGACATGCTGGTCATATACTGGATAAAGTGGCCAAACTCTGCCTTGGCGTTAAGGAGCTCCATCTGCTGGGGACTAAGGCTGCTGCTCCTCCAACATGAAAGGAGTCCAATTAGGCTCAGACATCTGATCAGGTCAGGCGCCCTCAATTGAGAATTCCCCATGCACATGCACATGCTTGCCCATGTATGAAGACTATCTGGTCCCAAACGAACAACCTGCCATTCTCAGTGGCCATCTGACCATCAGAACCAGTTGTGGAAGCAGAAACCTGGCTAGCTCTCAATCCAAGGGGAAATGAGGTGGAGGACAGGATGAACAGAAAACTGTCCCAAAACAGATTACCTCTGCTTAAGTTAAAATACAAAGCTAGGATCAGGACTGAGGCAGGATACCACTCTGTTTTAGGCCAATGAGTGACTGACTGGGTTTGGACGAATTGTAGATTTCATGTCAGTTTGAAGATTTCTTGCTCATGCATATATATCCTTCAGCTGTGGTTTGTAGGCTAATGAGCAGTGCTTGTTTCTGTTTGTTAATCTTTTGATTTGTGTTTCTTTGGCATAATAATTAATGAGATTTTTAAAAATTATATACCTAAATCAACTCCTAGTAATTCTTGTGATCTCTAGTTGAAGTCTGAATTAACGTTGGTCTTAAACCTAAATAAATCCTATGAGTAATAAGCTTTTGCATGGGTTAGGCTCCACTTATACTGATAGGCAGCAGTGCCACCTCCAACTGTAGAAGATGGATGGATGAATGGATGGATGGATGAAAACTACATTAGAGCTCAGACTTGGAATCACTGTTTGATGTTGGTTATATATCAAACAGTATAATCACCCCCAGATAAACAATCTTGACTTACTGCATGCGGTATGAAAGATTACAGCCACAAAATGTTAACAAGAAGCAATGAATGGAGTAGGAAAGAAAAAGCTTCTGTTCAGTGACACACAGCTTATGAATTTTCTTGGTTCCTGCATTTCGGTGGCTTACATCAGCTGCGCATTCTGTACATAATAGTTGCATATTCTTTTCACACCAGCTTTGAAACTGAATGAGTCAATCAAAACATGTTGCCAGATTGGCATTGGTGGCAGCTCAGATTTGAATGATTGTTTTATTTGCCAAGGTTATTTGTGATTTGTTATGGTCTAAGAATGTTTTTATGTAAAATGACTGACAGAAAGTCCTTGGGCTCAACAGTTTGTCTGTTTAGCAGAGGTAAAACAGATCGGTCTGACACATTTGCCTTTGTATCTTTGACCCTTTGCAACCTTCATCCATTTTTTGCCTCTGACATATCGGGTCTTTTTCTTTTTTTTCCATCGTGGTAGCAAAAACACATTCTGTGTACAGATTCCAGTGTTATTTATAGAGAATTCATTTTTCCCAAAGGTTCATGTTCTCTATATCAAGCATTGTTCAAGTTGTTCAGTGTCACTGTGACTAAAATAGAAAACCAACTAATACCTGGTGGAACAACACTTTCCAGTGCTTGTCAGTGTTTTAAACATATTAACGGAACAAAAATTTCAAAAGTTATTCACATATAAACACACCCATTAAAATGTCAGGTTTTCATTTGGGGCAACAGTGGTTCAGGGGGTAGGAGTTTGTCCTGTAACAGAGGGTTGCCAGTACGAATGCCTGCTCCTCAAGTGAGACATTTTACCTGCCCTGCCTGCTGGCAGTGGAAAGCCTGGCAGCATATTTAATTGAGACCTAGTGAAGTTAAAGACATGACCTGGCCTGGATGGATCAGCCTTACCGTTTTGATGTTCAACTGGAACTTATTAGTTCGCCTGACATAGGAAAGGGTTCACCCCCACCCAGGGGCACGGTATAGGGGGGAAAAGTGATGACAGTTCTAGGGGCCCTGACCAACAAGGGGCCCTCCACAATTTCTTTATTTATTGTTCATAGAAATAAAAAAAATAATAATTGGGGCCCTGTCAATTACAAAATTAATCATTTTGTATTTTCTAAGATTGTTTTTAGCAGTAAAATTGAATAGTCCCACTCCCAGACCAAAAACCACACATCCATATTTCGCCCTAGTCCCTAGTTCGTTCCTGCGTGGAGCGCATGGTGACAGCTTTAACAAATATGGAGAAAGCATATTTTTTATTAAAGTTACATATTGCAGCTTGAATAAAATGCAACTAAATAGCATTTGTTGAGAAGTCTGAATGGCTTCATGTATATTTTACACGTTGCCTTTGACTGTTGCGAGAAAAATATTGGTGATCTAAAACTTACAGAAAAAAATTAAGCAACCTACTTGCATACTGTTTCCCAACCCTGGTCCTCAAGGCACACTGTCCTACATGTTTTAGAGGTTTCCCTGCTTTAATGTGCCTGATTCAACTGATTGCAGTTCAGCAAATGCATGTTAATCAGTCATCGGTTGAAATCAGCTGGACTGAAGCAAGGAAATGCCTAAAGCACGCAAGGCGGTGTGCCTTGAGGACCAGGGTTGGGAGACACTGCTGTATGCAGACTGTATGCATACTGAATTTTACTCTCGCATGTAAAATTCACAAGCAGTAAATACTGTACTAGTTATAAGTATTGGACCAAAGAAAGCAAGGCAGATGCAAGCCTTTAAATTGTGACGCTTTTGGGTCAGATAGACTCAAGAAATTGTAACAGCAGCTGCGTGTGGGGGGGAGTGGGGGGGGGGGGGGTGTGGGGGCTAATTAAATTTTTTTTCAGGGGGCCCAAGATTACTGGGCCCCCTGCCTTGACCCATCGCAGACATCAGGCCTAGGGTTGATCGCAGGTGGCTTTATTAAAATTGCAGGTATGCCAGAAGAATCAAAAATTGTTCTACCAAACTTTTACTTTGACAAATGAGCGGGAAAGGCTTATGGACATATGTACTGAGAAAAGTATTTTACTTAAAATATAGTTGAACAATATAT
>CAEGAF010017477.1:0-23081 GCA_903067075.1 Micropoecilia bifurca
GGCTCCAGAGTGGGACCCCGGTGACCCGCGTCCGGGCGAGGGAACGCCAGATTCAAAGTTTGTGTCTATCATAAAGGGTCTTCAGGCTGCGCTTTGTCTGGTTCCTCACCTAGGACCTGTCTGCCTTGGGTGACCCGACCAGGGGCATAAAGCCCCAGACAGCATAGCTCCTAGGATCATTGGGACACACAAACCCCTCCACCACAATAGGGTGGCAGCCCAAAGAGGAGTTGTGAGAAACAATCTTTTTATAATCCTCATATACTTGAGTTGATGGATGTCTGTTCTTGGACTTTTCCATTCTAACACATGTATATGTTTCGATCTAAGCCGTCCCACACTAACTCTGGCTTTATGTTCACAGTCGTTATCCTATAGAAGACAAAGCTTTCCCTTCGGTCTCTCTTGTCTTCTGCTGCAGTCTAAGAGTCCAACTCTGTCCAGAGATTGTCTTCTTGTACTGTAATACATTTTGAGGCAGCTTTTGAAACAAAAATTCAAAAGCTGCCTTAAAAATATGAGTAAAGTCAACTTCCAATCCCGATGAACCGAGTGGGTTATCTAAGAGACGCCCTGCAGTGAATACCTCACCATTATAACTAGTTACTGCAGAAGTCATGATAGCTATTAGCTTCAACCGTATTTCTCTCCAGCATCATCACTCAGAGCAGGTGTGCAGCCCATTAAGGCTCCTATTAGAGTAAGAGGCAGAAATGTGCAATAAAATATATATTTTTTTCATTCTTAGCACCCAGCCTTCCCTCCATCTGTCCTTCCTTCTAACCATCCTCCCCCCCCCCTCTCTTTTCAGTCTAATTAAACTCATCAGGTTGTGCAGTGATGGCTTGCAGCACCTCGGAGAGGAAGAGATGGAGTTCGAGGAGAGAAGGATAACGGCGTGCCTGTGATGTATCGCCACCTCGAAAAATAAAACATATTCATAAAGAATATTCATTACCTCCACCAGCCATACCACAGATGGCCAGAAAATTAGCTTTGTGTTGAGATGTGGATTTAGGCATGCATATTAATCGAAGACAGATGTAAACGCATATTCATATTCTTGGGCGCCTCTTCTTTTGTGACGTGCAAAATGATAATGCATCCACTTATGGGTGTTGGGGGGGCAGAAGAGGGCCGCATCCGGAGAACAATTCACCTCTAATATGCCGGTGGGTTATTTAGTGTTTTGTGTGGCTCTCTAGTGTGTCCCATTTAATAGGCTCCTTTGCAACAATCTTTGTGATGCACGCATGCAAGAAACTACAGTGGGAATGCAAAAAAAATAATAATGCAAATGTCATATTATTAAACAAGCAAACAAAACTCAAGATAAAAAAATATAACATGGAAACACAGTAGGTTTAAATACAATCATATCTGCCGGTAAAAATGGCCTAAATAATACTGTTCTGTTTAATAATAATACCATTGTGATGTATTAAAGATTAGTACAATTAATACATCAAAAATTAATAGCATCAAAACATTTTTTTATAGTTGAAGGAATATATAAAAATGTTTAAAATAATTATCACTATGTTTGAAAACAGTTAATTTCTTAACCACAGTAAAATGCTATTCAGGCATCTTCATTTAGAATGAGCCTTGGGAAACAACATATCTGCATTTTTTACTACATGAAGACGGGAAGAGAGAGTAAGATAGTTCGGTATTTGAGTAAGACCTTTTAACAGACGTGTCCTTCAAAATTTCAAAACTATTAATCGAGTTTAATTTATTTTCCCTTAAAAGGCATCAACTAAATTAAAGTATTCTTAACTCTTTACTAGTTCTGTTTTAGCATAAGTTTTCTTTTGCATATTATCAGTTTATGCTATTGTGAATCCAAGATGCGGTTTGAGAAATATATGGAAAGCTGCATATATGCAATATGAATGCACATGTGCACTACATTTGCGCAACACTGACGACCTGAAGTAAACAGTAAAGACATGCAGGGCTTGTCTGAACGTAGCTGAGGCTGAGACAGTTTTACATACATAGCAAGGACTAAATCATCCACCAATCTTTCTTTTGTCAGTCGACTGTCCTTCAAATTAACAATCATCCTTCCTTCATTGCCTCCAGATGTTGGCATTCAGTCATTACATTTGAGGAATTCACTTTGCAAACACATGGGGACAGTAGCGCTCCCTCAACATTTTTTTTTTGTCAGATCACATTTCTCCTTTTACTTTGGATGACTCTACAGCTTCAGCTACAGAGGTATGTAAATGCTTATGATGCGCAGACCCAGACAAAAAGAAGGAGCGTACAACTCTGCTTATGTTGATGTTGCTATGTAGTGGATTTTTTTTAATGGTCTCCATTAAAGGACCGACACAAGAACAAAAAGATGAAGGTGGTTATTTAACATAATTTCACAGTCGTTCTGCAGTCTATTATTGTTCATAGATAGCTTTATTGGCCATCTATGATCAATATAGTCTGGTAACATTTAATTTGTAGCCTCTATTTTCCTGGGGTTTAAAAATGACTGGCAGAGGACAGTTTCTTATAGCTACTCACCAAATTTTCAAAACTAAGGCACATGCACGTGCACATGCTCCTTAACTTTAATTGATTTTATGCTTTATTACTGTGGAACAATTTAGAATAGCTGCAATCAGAGTATTTTACGCAGGTTATGAACAACTGCTTTTACAAAATTATAAATATGTGTGACATTCCACAAAATAATCATTAGTGAATCCTGCGCTTGAAAATCCAATTAGTGCATCTAGGAAAATATAACTAGAGATCCGTAACGTCAAGTTTCACTAGGATGTTAATAAAATGTGACACAAAGACCCTCCTTTTCTTCAAAATAGGAAATATGAAAACAAAAATGCCATTCTGACAGATTAAGTAAATGAAATGTGTGTTGGCCTTCAAAAGGATGAAAATAGACACTCGCCTAAATAAAAAAAAGAGAGACAGGTTAACGTTAGAGAACTGGGTGTAATATTTATGTGAGCTCATTGTTTTGCAATAAAAGGGAATTTATTTCAAAGTTTTGTACACATTTTTATTAGAGAGGCTAAAAACTGTACAGAGCTTTGAAATACTTTGCAAGAACTGTGCTGTATAACATGTTTTGGTAAGACTGACATGACACTGTCATAAACATAAATAAGTCTTTATGAATGCTTATGACAGTTGTCATGAAGTGTCATTTGGTAAATAATGACACTATTAATGCAAAGTTGATCTAAAAGTTGTATTAGAGGTCCATTAAAAGTGCCAACGTTGCATAAATTGTCATTATTTACAAAATCATGCAAAGTTGGCATTTTTAATGGACTTTTAAAGCAACTTTGCATTACAAGCATTATTATTTACCGAATGACACTTCATCACAACTGTCAGACATTCATAAGGTCTCGTTCATGTTTATGACAGTGTCATGTCAGTCTTATGCACACCCCTTCAAATAAAGTGTTACCCATGTTTTTAATCCAATTATGAAACGCATAATTTTGAATCAAATTATTTTGCGGCGTGAAACATTCCTGACAGCTTTTGTATTTATGTTTTTGCTTTGAAAATAAAGTAAAGCCATCCCTTTATAAGCCCAGCTTGCTGCTGCTCCTGGTCCAATAAACAATCCCAGGGCTCTTCTATACGTATAAGATCTCATCTCCAGGTTATAGCCTGTATATGTCACAGTGAGAATAGGGGAGGATTTTTATTTGAAACGGCCTCATAAACCCTCAATCCCGGAACAGTGGCGCTGCTCAATTGGAAGAAAACCTTCTTTGTGTAAGTACGTGCCAATATGGAAAATTAAAGGCAGTTAATAAAAAAGCAGTGTTAAATCAATGGAAGCCATAAAAGTTACAGGGTGATATTAAAATGTAGAGGGCCAAGGCGGCAGAGGGGGGCTGGATAGTGGCATTTACATGCTGGGTCTGAATTATCATGTTAATTTAATATCCAGTCTTCAAATGAAGCAGAAATCCCAATAAAGGTCAATTAAGCAAGTGGCCTCCCATCCCCACTAGGATTTTATGGTCCCATTTAAATCATGGTGCTGGTGCTGGTTCCAAGAGGTCCTACTGGCTGCTGGAGGCCTGTGGGAGTAAACGGGGGCGGGCTTTTCACTTCTACTATTGGAACCCCGCTGTGACTTTAACACCCCTAATAACTTAAGCAATAATTGTTTTGCATTATAGATATTTTCAGTGTTAGATTCAAGAACAAGGTTAACAAATTTAGCTCCAGTAAAAGGAAAGTCTGAATATGGATCTAGTGAGGTAGACGACTTTGTAAAGTCAGTTTTCTCTCTCCTGAATATGACTTCTATTTGGTTTCACTGTCAGCTAGAAGACAAACTGAATTTAATCATTTATGTACTTTTACAAATAAGGTAACTCTCAGATAAGCTGTCCAAAAAAGACCCTAAAATCATATAATTAATCAGAACCTCTATAAAGTGAGTGAAGGCTCAATGATGAGAGGCTAACTGTTTTAAACTGAGGTTTAAATGGGGAAACTTCAATTTAATTATTGTGAAAATGGCTGACCTTGCACTGTTTTTATGCATGTCTGTGATTATCCTAAAGTAGCTTTCTTCCACTGAACTGTAACATTTTGTTTGCTCCCTCTGAACTAATGTAATATAATATATTTTTTTTTAAACATAAAGATAATTTAGGACAAAAAAAACTGCAACACTAACAATTCTGTTTTTTTTAAAAAACAACCAAATAAATCCTAAATTAGTTAAAAGCCATAACACATTTCTATGGATGAGCATCATATATTTCATTTTTTTAATTTATGTTTTACCTTTTTTGCCCAATGTTTATAGATTAAATCTTATGGTAGAAGTTTAATATAAATGTCAAAATCAATTTTTGTAGATAACAGCACCCCATACTGTTGTAGAAATCCATAGCAAAAGAACAATCATGGATGGCTAATTGCATTTGTCTCAATATAAACTCCAGAGTGTAACACATAGGAACCTAAATCATTGAAGTATGGAGGATTAAATTTAATTTCCATTGATATTTGCTCACATATATGAATGTTGCCATTTTTGCACTGACAGTTCAGTGTCTGTCCCCTCAGGACAAAGTCATTGATCAAGCAGCAAACCCTCATGGCCTTAAGAAAACCCCGCTAATTTATCAAACGGCTTCAACATAATGACATCTCATCTTCGTCCTGCTCTCTATCAAGAGTGGTAACATCAATTTTATATTGGCATCTGCTGACATAATGGCGGCCCAACAGTAAAAAGAAATTATGAATAATTCCCTCTTAAGCATATCACTCATCGACTGGTTATCGACCAGCGCAGGCTAGTCTGCTGCATTTACATTGCTTTATGCAGATCCATTCTCTTGTGAATAAATCACACAAAGATAGTTCAAGGGTTTCAAGTTAATAAATAAATGATGGTCATCTCAGTTCTTTCGAGGCTTGTGATTTTAGGCTTTAAGGCAAACAATTAAAACCTAAAAAGCAATTTTTTTTACTGCTGTCTAAATACATACAGCAGATGTTGGTCTCACTGTCTCTGTTTCAACAGAGAGTAATAATCTGTGATAACAAACACAATTGGCATGTTACAACTAAGAATTCATTGTTTCTCTCAATGTGCAACTATAACATTTAATACTATTAATAAAAAGATTTACTGCTGCATTTATTCCAGATCTAATCTTTGAGTACTTTGCATTAGTTTTTATGTACATATTTTTTATTCCTGAACAAAGGCTAACTTGGGAAGCAATACAAAATATTTTAAGCATATTATCATTATAATTATAACAATCACTCTCTTAAACGTCATACAGTTTGCAAGTCTTCATACAGTTTGCTTACAGCACAAGCTGATCTAAAAATTGCACATTCAGCAAAGCATTTCCATTATTGAACTGTTTCATAAAATGCACCGAATCCAAATTTAATAAAGAACCTGGGAGCTCTTCAGTTTTTAATGTGTTTTTCACAACTGCTAGTTAAGTTTTACAGAGTTTATTCCCCAAAATAAAACCCTGTCACACTGATGCTGTTCACCGACAGCCCAGAGGACAAAAAGCACTGATGGGGTCTGACAGAGTCAACAGTGTGTTACGAACTAAAACAACAAGGAAGACAGAGAGGCCTTAGGTAAAGTGTAGATTAGGCAAATTAGGTCTAAAGTGTAAAAGGTTTCTTGTAGCCAGAGAGTTGAAGTGGAGCTGGTAAAAGGAGCCAGCACAAGTCAGGTAACAAACATTTTACTCTCACACATTTCTAACAAGGTGAATATGATTTTTTTGAATCCGATATGTTTAAATATCATATCACATTTTTGCTTTCAGAACTCCTGTTCTGCATCTGGGGCTCTTGACTAAAGTCAAACATTAAATATAGGTAATTTCTATTACTTTTTAAAAAAAATGATGATGTTTTTATACATACAACTATGTTATAGAACAAGGCATCAAGTAGTTGTTACACAATAATAGTGCTTTATTTAATGGGTCTGATCATAAGAGACCTGCATGCCCTAAGCTATCAATATTATTTCTCAGTTTAAATTACTACGTGGCCTTTAGGTCTAAACTTAATAAGACTGGACTAACTGAGGCAAAACTCGCTGAAGACGAGACATCGTTATGCAATTTAGTTCCTTCAACAACAACAACAAAAAACGCCACTAAAATACAGACAATATGTTTTAATAGATAGTGATTATACAGACACTAATAATATATCTAAGGAAAATACAGAAACTTACCAAGGAAGATCGTTACACTGTGAACTAAATGGGTATTACACATCTGAATTGGGCAATCAACAGAGGGTCAAGAACCTTAGTCTGTTGCGACACTCTGTGTAAAAGGTATAGGTTTCCTACAATCTCTGACCAACTGAACATTAAACTAGACTTTTCCTCCATTTCAAGACTATTTGTAAAAGCATCCAACAATTTAAAGCAGTTGTATGGCAGCCAGTGCATTAAGGAGCGGATGAGTACTAAAAAAACCCCATCAAGCATCACTGCACATCAAACAGCTGCAGAGTTGCATGCATGACTTGCTCATAGGTCCATTTTCTTTCTGCAAAGTACCCCATACAAAATGTAACAATCCAAATAAATGTTAAAGAGGAAAGTGAGCTTCCTCACCTTCCTCCACATGCCACACACATCTGGCTGGTGTCTGGGCACATTACATGAGTGAATGGGTGAGTGACCCAGATTCTCTAATGGGATTTTAGGTGTCTAAGATATGTCTTTTTTTTCCTTCCAGTGACAGATGTTTCTCTTTGATCATTCCATAAAAACACCAAGCCAGCAAGCCACTGATATGGATGAAATATCAACTGTATTCATCAATATGTTTCCCTCATTTTTATCTGAAGCCTGGCGTGTTTGGTATATTTTGAACGTTCAAAACTTTCAACACTTATTGTTTATCTAAAATTAAACAATTTCTTTGGTCAGACAAGAAAAAAAAAAAAGGACAACTGATATTTCACTTCTCCTGGAGAGAGAACACATCGTAACACGCAGTCTGATCCTATCTGAGGTGTCATACTGTGCTGAAGGTAATGTGTTTCCCCCACAGTAACAACCATCTGTCATTAGTGGAGATCAATGAAAATGATATATGAAGATTAGTTCCTGGTCTGACAGAAGCACTCAGACACGAGTTTGCACACGGCCACAGTTATGGTGCACAGTCCTGACTCAGCGGGTGAAAACCTCGATGTTATATGGCCTCAGACGGGCCGGTGCTGACATAGGCTTGGACGTAAAAATTATTTCTTTTTTTTACGTTTTGTGTGAAAGATTTTACGACGACTACCATAAACCATTTCAGTTCAAATGTTTAGTCTGTGACCTACACGTGTGTTACGCCTCGTAATCAACAGAAACGGGAACGACGCACAATGAGTACGTGACACTCGTGTCGTGTCTTGGATTCACCGTGTGACCCCTGAAGGCCAGTATCGCTTCAGCGACTGAACCGTTACGTTTTGGAAAAAGAACAGTACCGCTGGAAGATCCTCTAATGACCACCTTATCTGGGAAATATGTTGATCGGCTGAACTGAAACTTTCCTTGTATTTGAAGCATTGGATAATTTTGGTAACTCAGCATAAGGATTGCAACACAAGGATACTCCTTATACAAGGATAAATGTGAATATAGGCAAAATGTCTGACACACATTTTATGGATCTGCTCATGCCAATACTACAAAGTTATACATCTTGCAGCTTTTAATGGCAGAGGAAAAATGTTTTTATGCTCTATCATCAGTGGCCATGCTAACTAGCCTGAGCATTCAGGGCGAGCTCCGTTATGCGGATCTAACTGTAAAGGAGCTGAAAGTAAGGGGGAGGATCTGAGCAGTGCGTATTCAATCATGATTAACAGCGCTAAGAACCTCCTCCTGTGCTCTTTTTCAGTGGTGCACATTGCAGCTTTAAATATTGCATAATTATAAAGTGGAAAGACATTTGTGTGAAGTTCTCAATTGACTTCAATCTCCAAAGTGGTTTAAAATACAAATGGTTTACTAAGTGGCTTAATTTTAAAACAGACGATGTTTAACAGAAACACACAGTTTGACATCACCTCTTTTTTCAATATAAGTATTTAATAATTGTTCACAACAGGAAAGAAAGATAAAAATAATAATAATAATAATATGAATGCTGTTCTTATTTCTTCCAAACTTAGAGAAATGGGAAAGGATTAAAATCTGTTAGTCAGTTTGAAATTGATTCTCAATAACCTGATTTTATTTTGAACTATGTTTACCGTTGCTTTTCCTAGCCTGGGCATTCATCGTTTTGATAGCTTTAATATTAAATTTGAAATTGAAAGCGATGATTTACAAATACATTAAAGGGAATGGGTGCATGTTGCACCAAATTCAATACACTCCCTCCATCCCTGATTAGACCAATAAAAACAGTTGTATAATGACACAAAACCAACACAACTACCTGAATTTGTTCTTATTTGTGCATGTACCAACACCGTCACACACAACCCTATGCACTTTCCTCTCTCCTACGCCCGGGCAGTGGGGATTGCTTCGGAAAAACAGCACCTGCTCCTCCATTTGAAAACTATTTAGGGAGGCATCAAACTCTATCAGGGCAGGTCTGATTGCGGTCGCCTCTTCACAGTCCCCCAATCACTCAGTGAGTCAATTAGCCCCCCGCCCCTGCATACGAGCTCGCTCAGACACACTGGCGTACACACAGGCAGTATGCACAACAGACTCTAATCCTCCTCTGTCCGCTGTGGGTTCCACCAGGGAATGAGAGTCCATTGGCGACCTCCCAGCAACACCTGAGGTCCCCCACCCACCCTCCGCTGTCTTCCTACCCCTCCTACTCCACTCACACTCAGCTAATAGAGCTGCTCCAAGGGCACCCGAGCCACAGTGGCATTCAATTCACCCCATTGTACCTCTTTTACCAAGCCTCACACCGGCAGCTCAACAGCTATTTAACGCACGATAGGAAAAGTAGGATTGCGGGGGGAAAGTGAGTGAAGTAGGAAATCAGCAAGCCGACAACAGGGGCGAGGCGTCTGCTCACCTCTGTGATGATTTACTTTGCTCACCCGAGGCAAATTTGATTGTGCTATTCTCTGCGCATGTGCTATTGTCAGTCCTCGCATTTGCCAGCATTTAGAGAGCGCCTACGCGCTTCGAGGCAAATTTCATGTTGGATCCATTGTCACCTATACGAACGACTGCGGAAGAGTTACGTCCGCTCCTCGGCTCGGCGGGCGCCGCGCTCTCTCCCTCTCGCAATTGTGTATTTATTCAGGCCCCTTTTTGAAATAATCGAGTTGACACATCTGTCAGATGGTGAGAGGAGGAATGCTAAAAGGTCACCGGGCGAGGTACCAGCTGCTCCCGCGCCGAACCTTTCCTGCCTCCAAATAGCACAGTCATTACACCACAACAGATGGGACTCCTGCCTTTCGTTTCTGCCTCGCTCGCACACGTTCACAGACACGCAGGAGTGAGCGCACGCCTCGATGCGACCATGCCAGACGTTTGTCACAGACAAGACAGGAAAACAGGCAGAGACGCGTACTGTACGCATCCGCAGACGCACAAATGCACGCATTTATTCCTTCCCTCTGTCGTTGCATCTCTTGCATTTCACCTGCTCTCTTTGTGCTCTTTCTCTTCCAGAACTGCTTTCCATGTACAAGGTCAGTATCAGCCTCCTGTAGGGAAAAGCACTTTCTTGTTCCTGGTCAACGACAACAGAGGGAAGAAGGAATCAAAGGCGCTGTTGGTGCAGCTTCCTTTTTCATTGAGCTGAAACCATTTATAGTTCTATTGGGGGAAAGAATTATGGGTAACATTTTCATTTGAAAACAAAATTATCAATAAATAAAAAAATCATGTAGTTTAATTTTCAATCAAACGTGTTGTTACATATTAACTTCTGGTAAAATGAGTAAAAGTAAAGCTAGAGCTGAGTATTGTCCACATAAGAGTGAAAGAAAATGTTAAAAACAAAGCGACTGTGGCCAGAAAGGCAGTAATGAAACCAGTAGAGGGGACTACGAGTGACGGCGATTGACAATATTCTGTGGAGAAGGATTGAGTGAGAAATTATATAGAAGACCATAGTCAGATTCACGAGACCAGAGTCTGCTGCCATCAGAAGATCGCTGGTGATTTTTTATGCAGCTGGTCTCAGAATTGTGACAGGGATGGAAATCAGACTGGGATTGTTCATAAAGATTACTATGAGTTAAATGGACGTGAAGTTGAGAGGTAGCCGTTTTTTCAAGAAATTTGGAGATAAAAGGTAAATTAGGGAAGGGACAAACATTTTTGTTATTGTTGGGAGCTGAGCCAGGCTTATATGAGTGTAGTAGAGTAATAATAGCAGTTTTGAAAAGAATATTAAGAGTTCCAAAGTTAAGTAATAGTGAAGGGTAGAAGAGCCTGAAGGCAGGATTTGGGATTCGATCAAAAGTGCATGTGGAAGATTTAGACTTATACAAGATGTGAAATATATTAGAGATGCCTGGAAGTAGAAAACCCATAATTGTCTGACAGTGAGAAAACTAATTTACATTGAAAGGGAGGTGATGTGACAGGAGACAAACTGATGAATCTTGTGGGTGATTTAATAAAGAATAGTTGTTAATTATCTTAATTAACGATGAGAGAATTAAAATGTGAAAAGATGAAAAATATGCATGTCTACCACTTTAACTACTTCTCATTGTAATTATTTTCTTGAATAATCATAATCTCATGATGTCGGTTCTAAGTTTTGAATATTTAAAAAATCTTTTTCCAGAGCCAAGATAATTTTGATATGGTGATAAATTTGCACAGAATAAACATCGTCATCCCTACCTTTAAGTTTCTCATTACTCTTTTCAAGTTTTATATGAGGCCCAGAATCATTGACACTTTCAGGCATAATTACATCCAGCAGGATGTGATGGCACGCTCCCTTAGCACGCCTCGTTGTGAAACGTAAAGACAAGCCCAAGGTCTTCCTCCCAAGTACTCCTTTGATGGAGCTCTTCACATTAAAGTTTTCTCCAACAGAAAAAGTTTTGTGAAGACTTGAAGCACCTTTTTTCTGATGACTGCATGAAAAAAAATCTACTACGTGCCCCTCAAGCATTAGAGATATAGCAACCTTCTTCACTTTGTATAAAAACCAAAAAAATTGAAACATGATGCTTTGAATACACTTCAAATATCTCGAGTAGCTCAACCAGCGCAGCGGTCTTCCAGCTCTCCATTTTTATTAATGTCTTCAACATTTGGTGCACTTTCTACTTCAGCAGAAAAAAAAGTGTTTACCTAGTTACATTGTACCGCCATTGTTTCTATTAATTAGTTTTAGGGTGCATTATGCAGGAGTAGGTAGGGTTATAAAGTAGCAGGCTGTAAAGCAAGGCTTGCTGTATGCAAATGCTCTGGAGCAGAGTTTGTAAAAGTCGTGCACATTTTTTTACAAATTGATGACAATGCTGTTTGGTGTGGGGAAAAAAAGCACGTTACAATTTTATTACTAATAAGTCCTCATTGATCTTCGTGGTCCCACTGAAACACATGCATAAGTTAAATTCTGTGTTTTAAATAAGATTGGTGAAGATCGTTGCAATGCACTGTGAAGTAAGCACTTTCCCTACATGACCAGATAATTCAGCAACCCAAGAAGAAAGTGGCCATCTAAAGAGCAGTGGAAGGCAAAGTACATTCAGACTAATGCTGCATAAATCATGCAAATGCTCTGTTAGGGGTTGCCATTGTTCATGGTTCATTGTATGGAAGGCATTACTCAGATGCGACTCTTGCAACAGATTGAAGCCTTAGTTTTCACGTCTGTTCTTCTGTTAAGCAACGGCGCGGTAATGTACTGATTTCTGTCCAGGTGGACGACACCACAGACGCGCTGTTCTTTGTTTACTTATTTTGCATAGAAATAATGCACAACTTTTATTGTGTGATCAACTGGTATAAATTTAATCTGTGACATATACAGCATCACCCAGAGGTTTACAAATGCACTGAACGACCATTGAATAAAAACCAAAGAGAACAACCTCTTAATCCCTTCCAAAAACATGCAAAGTCTATTTAAAGCAAATCAATTACATGACCCCAATTGTATTCCAATTTTTAGATAAGGTCAAATGACAGCTGTACAAAACAACAAGAGATGATCAAATCAATCAAATAAATGTGCCTTTATGTCATAAGCAATAGAAATAATACGCTTACAATTGTTCATGACCCCAAACTCTAATTTTGACAGTAAACCATAACAAACTCTCTTGACTAATGTAATTATTATTCATGCCTAAACAAATGCTGATATGACCATTCACTGTTTTAATGTGTCTTATTGAATCGACTCACTTTTGTTGTCGTTCCAACTATTCATTTGTGGACAAACCTTACAGGGAGCGTTTTTGTTGTTGTTGTTGTTTTGTTTTATTTTCCTACTTAGTTAACTTCATCTTGGGTGTTGAAATGTTCTGCTCTGCGATCAGGTATCTCCCAGATGGTTCTTCGGCGTGTATCTACAAAAATGATGGTGTAAACCTGTTTGGGACGGATTTTGACATTCAGTCTTGATCTTGATTGACTTTTGGATTGCTGATTTAGAGTTTGATGTTTAATAATGATTTTCAGGGTGTGTGTGCCCTCCAGCGTCTCTGTTTTGGCCCTGTGATGAAGTGGTGACCGACTGAGCACGAACCCCGTGTCTCCTCTTTTATCGGCTAGATGTTGCACTAAGCAGATGCTGAAAATGAAGAAGTACTTTTCTCGTGCTTTAAGTTTTTAGTTTTGCTCTTGTGTTACTGAAGTGTAATATTTCTTGAAAGGCTTCCATTAACACCCATGCTATCACCTACAACGACACTCGCGTTATCTTGAGTGGCTATGTCTTACCGGCTTTTTGTGTCACTTCAGAGTGTATCTGTCACACACCCATATGTGGCCCATTAACATTGCCATCAGAGGCAGTCTTGGCAGGAGCCTTCACAGCACAAACAGCAGTGCCTTGGAGCTGCTTTCTGTCCCTGCACCACGTTGTATATGCCAGCATCATGTGTGATCGAGGAACGGAGGATAACAATCGAATGTGATTGGATGCATGACAGTTTACAACTTGCAACTCTCTGTGCTGTATGCACCTTCTATATTTTCTTCATTGTCTTTCTGAAGCAACTGTCTGCTAAAATTAATAATCTGCTCTTCTTTCAGGTTTTTACTTGTGCTCCTCAGGGCTGAATGCATGTGTGTGTCATTTACATACAGTGATGTGATTGATGCCCTGTCCTTCACTTTGCTGCGGCCGTCTTTCAGATTTAAAGCCCCTTTAACCTCAGAACCCCATTTACAAAGCAAACATAAAGCTGTCTGTTTACTTTATGAAGCTCATGCCTCAGACCTTTAGCAGATTTACTGCAATTTTTATGCATTTGCTGGTACTGGAATGTGGTCATGATAATGGTGGACAAACAGCTGGTGATGGACAGAGAAATATGAATACCTGGAGCTTTGCTTAATAGAACCGGAAACAAGATTTAATCACAACTTCTAATCAAGTCAGTCTACAGATCTACATTTATGAGTTACGAATGAGGTTTATTCCATCCATCCATCCATCCATCCATTTTCTTACATCCTTCTCCCTTAGGGGGGTCGGGAGTTGCTGGTGCCTATCTCCAGCTGACGTTCCGGGCGAGAGGCAGGGTTCATCCTGGACAGGTTGCCAGTCTGTCGCAGAGCAACACAGAGACACACAGGACAAACAACCATGCACACACACACTCACACCTAGGGACAATTTAGACAGACCAATTAACCTGACAGTCATGTTTTTGGACTGTGGGAGGAAACCGGAGTACCCGGAGAAAACCCACGCATGTACAGGGAGAACATGCAAACTCCATGCAGAAAGTCTGGGGCCGGAGGTTTATTCCATAACAAAAAAAAATCACTATGTTTTAAATAAGAAATACAAAGATAAGAAATTCAACTTAAAGTAAAAGCTACAGAAGCCTGTTAATCACCCGTTCACTTAAGTCAAGTAGGAAGGAAACATTTAAAACATGAAAACCACTGAGAAGCCCTGGCTTTGTTGTTCTTATATTTTATAGGGATTTTAGGAGATAGATAAAGACAATGAACTGCACATTTTTGAGATGAAAATGATTCACAGTTTTCACATTTTTATTCAAATATTAATAGACTTTTGGGTAAATAGCCCTCTTTTGTTTGGGATGATGGATAAAAGTTCAGGGGAGGTAAGAGTTTGTCCTGTAACTGGTGGGTTGAAATTATAAATGTATTTTGAGACTTAAAAAAATAAATAAATCAAAACAATTTAAAACACTAATTCATCACCTGCTCAGAACAAGTCATTAAGCATGACGTTAAATGAGAAACAAATACAAAACAGGAGCATCGTTTTACAATAGGCGTTTGAGCAATGTTGCAAATATTATTTAAGTAACAGCTTACCTATACCCTAACCCTCGCGTTTAAGATGCCACAAGTGCATTTAGGTCGATTAGGAATGAAGTGAACTAATTGCCTACCACTATAGGTATATCTCTCCAAGCATTTAAAAAGTTTTGCGAATAATTTGTGGCTTTTCTGCTCGTTCTCTTTGAATCTGCTCTAGCCTGATTCCTTCTTTGCTTCGGGGCATTGAGCTCGCTGCTGAGTCCTGGGTCTGGTTGGGAGGCCATTAAGACTCGAGGATCTTATTACTAGCAATCAGTCAGTCTAACGCTGATGTACTATGACAGTTATTAAGAGCACATTGCCTTCAGCCATGAGTGTTGATCAGTGTAGTTTAAACTTTTTGTGCTGCTGTCTTCAGCCTAACACCACTCAGTCATTTTGAATATGTAACATTTTTAATCCATTAAAAAGTTATTTTGTTCTTCAACATTTTGAATTATGACCAGCAAAGAAGTATTTCTTAATGCTGTCTTTACACACACATTTCCTAGACATCCTCTTCCTTAACCTATGTCCTTCATAAACTCAAGATGGTGGTAATTATCCTCTTTAATAGCAGATGACAGCACCACATAACTTCTGACATTAGCTTTTAGCCATCACATTTGTTTCAGCCTTGGTTGTGACAGCCGATGTGTCTGTCGGCAGTAGCCGCATTGGCAGTTTCTTCTGGTTGTCATTGCCTCTTTCTCTCTTTGGTAATGTCTTTGCGAGCACAAAGATCACAGAAGCTCATGGTCCAACCACGACTGGACCAGCATGGTTTGTAAAACATGTGATTTTAGCCATAATACTAATACAATTGTCACATACAATCACAAATTACATTTTTTATGACATTTTTATGACGAACACAAAACAGAGGATGTTTAAAGCATTGTTTGATCCAACCATCCAAAAATGGAAAGAGTGCTGAAATAATATATTATAATATATTTTTTTATTGAAGTTAATCAAGTTAAGGCTCAGGAATCATTTTTCAGAATGAGACAAACAAAATTACAAATGTACTTTTGTCATTAATAATGAGAAAATGTAAAAAGAAATTGAGCTATTTCTGTTAATTTTTCCAGCCATCCATTCCTTGCCAGGTCAATTATTTGAATCCCATCTGTTAGAGAAAAATATGCCTGAATTAAAGCATGGATGAACCGAATCTTTCTGAGATTTCTTGTATTTACAAGCCTTCTGATCCTGAGGCTGAGCGGCGCATTTAGAGCTGTTAGTCCAACAGGAGGATGAGACATGGGAAAAGGAGTCCAGGGGATGACATAGATGGGCGGTGGGGTAGCCATATGGCTGCTGACAAGAAGAAGGGGCAAAGCTGACAGAGCAGAGGGAACGGAGATGGCAGGCATGGGGGGAGAGGAGGAGGAAATCACACTGGAAGGGCAACATGCTACCCTTGTGCCAAGGCGGAAAGTTGCAGCCGCCTGTTCGTGTGTGTGTGTGTGTGTGTGTGTGTGTTTGTGTGTGCGTTGACGTGTGTGTCACTGACTGACAATGCTGCTGATTGGATCCAACATGGAGGCCTGCGTTCTGACAGCACTGATGCCTCAAGTCTGGACAGGGCTTGGACTATGTGAGTGACTTGAGAAGCAGATAGAGAAAGACGGGAGGGGGTAGAAAAAAAAAAGTATGTGCATTTCTGTGTATTATCTGTCTCTGTGTGTGTATGCATGTGTGGCCCAGCGTGGGTGTCAGACAGCATCCTCTGGACGCCTAAGGAGGCTCGGTACCAGCTGGGTGAGGCAGGTGCTTCGCTGCCCCCTTATGCCCTCTGGCCCTCCCATTACTGCTGCCCCCAGGCCTGCTCAGTCAACTGCCACTTGCTACCAGATCAATATTATCTCAGACTGAGGACAGCATGTCATTCCACCACTGAGGGGTCAGACAACCCAAGCTGTTAGGCAGCATCAGGTACAAACTGTTTTGGGACTGTGCCCCATTAATATTCAACATTCCTCCCTTGCTGGATGGGACTTTAGTTTTTTTAATTGATTTCAAATTAAATTACTTATACATACATGGAACAGAGTGTGAAAAGCCTTAAATAAAACAATTAATAAAATTGGTAGTGCCACATTTAACACCCTAAACATTTCCTAAAAAATAAATGTAACTGAATAATTTTTTTTATACTTTTTTAAAGTTGATAGACATGATGATATTTCTGTAATGCTTAAATAGTATGACAAAAAAGTCAAATAGTTTTAGCCACCCTTCAAAATGGGAAAGATAAGAAAGCATCTTGGGACCATGCAAACTAAGCAGTGTACAGGGTCTCTAGCAAATACTAGGCCAAAGATTTGACTTCAGATAGTGTATATTTTGTTTTTCTTCTGGTGAAAATTTTGAGGAGCTGTGCAGCAGGTTTACAAAAGATGTTAAGGAGGTTAAAAACACACAAAAACAGCAGTACCGTCATTGCAAAAGTCCATCGTCTACAACCAGATCTCTCGGGAGTCTAACTTTAGACTGGCATCTTGGGGCGCAGAGCCCTCTTTTATAGCAACAGGCTCCGCCCACAGGAAGTCAAAACAAGAAACAAGCAAACAAAAAACAATTACTTCTAACTCAAGCAAACTTTTATCAAAGTATGCAAAAAATGATCAACATGAAAAGAAAAAAAAAACTGTTACCAAAAATGCAATACTCAATTTAATGGAAAACACTCAAGACGTCCTGATGACGTCATTACGCCGTCATGTGATCATCAATCAGCGTTTGAAAATTTGAACTGGGAAAATGTTTGACACTGAAAATTACAAACTAGGATGGATATGATAACTTAGACAGAAACACCGCGTGTGTTCTCCTACGATGAACTGAAACCAAAAAGTTAGTTGTCGGTTGTGGGTGTGTGTGTGTGTGTGTGTGTGTGTGTGTGTGTGTGTGTGTGTGTGTGTGTGTGTGTGTGTGTGTGCCCGGATGTGCTTGTATTTCCACACGGACTTTATGACCACGTCCCAGTTTGTGACACCTCCTACTTCACATAGGACAGCCAGGGAGTTATGTTAAAACTCCAGAAATAATTTTATTAATTGTTGCTCATCACATTAAAAAAAAAAAAGGAAACGACAAATGGCTCTGGATGCTTACTAAATGTATCGCTAAGCTGGTCACACTTAACTGAATGGGGCAACAACCCAAGAAACAATTCCTATCTTGCTTTAAAATAGAGGTACAAAAAGTCTGAACTGTCAAACCAGACCCAGGTCCTTTCAGGTGAACTCCTTAAATTTTACATGTATCAAAGCATCCTTATTCTGAACTGCTGGGTAGCATTTCCTCTCATATTTACTTTATTGTGTGCGATAGACTCACCATTTGATTGTGACTGCATACAAATTTAATTGTGAACAGTCAATTTGGGGGAAAAAAACCACAAGATGGACATCATTATGTGTCAAGCTAAAGTTTCTCACCTTCATTCACAGGGCTTCACTGGATGAAGCCCTGTGTCCCAGTCACATTCTGACTGGAACGGGACAGTGCTTTGTAAGGAAGGCTTCACTTTGTGGCATTTTAATATTTCAAGACTTTGAAATATTAAAATGTTATCAAATGTGTTAAAGACACATTGAATGTCTTTAACACTCAAATGTTAAAGACAAGGTAACTTAAGAAGCTGCAGAGTTAGCGTCTCCTTCCAGGTAAAATTCCCTTGTGTAGATCCAAATTGGATGGTTTCTATTGGAATAGTCTCACATATAGTAAATTAACTGAACCTGTATAGGGCTTTTCCAGTCGTACTAACCACTCAAAGCACTTCACACTTTCACAAATTCATGCACTTACATTTAAACACCAATGTGCAAGCCAGAGTCAAATCTAGAACCTTGCAAAACAACTACTCTCTTGGCCAGTCACCCCCATATATTGTCTGTCATACTCATATGTATTCTGTGTTTTCTTACCCTTCCTCGTCCAAAAACATCCCGTAGAAATCTTAAATTAAAATGGTCAGTTTTCACTGTTGTCCTCAGTCTGTGTTGGCCACTGCTAAGGTCATGTTCTTCTGCATCTCTCCCCAAACTTCAGCCTCCGGTTTCCATATCTAAACCATTTTTCGAGGCATTGTTCCTGGAGAAAAGCTCTCTCATTTTTGTTTCAAATGAAAATTCTATAACTGGGACAGTCTGGCCTGTTATCAGTCTGTTACAGGTGTGGGAACTGACAAGAATAAGTTTTATTAACAGCAGCAATCGCATTAATTGACTCACCAGCTGAATATGCATTCTTCACTATAATTACTATACCATCTCTTTAAGGAAAACCTCGGCTGCAGAGAAGCTTTCTGCTGACGAACCAAATCCTGAATGTGCACACCAACTGTTTTTTTTTTTCTGCAGCATTCCCAGTGCTGAGACTGTTTTCATTCCTGCTCAAGTAGTGGCACAAAAGTGATAAGTAGGTAATGACTTCTAATTAGCCATGTCCCACAAACATATTAACAATAATCAACAACGTTCCGTAATGTTTCTTAACATCTGCGTGAGGCTGAGCGTTTTCATCAGTGAGGGTTGAATGATGGCCCCGTTGCAATGCGGCGTCGAACTCTTAATCGCTGCTTTGTACCTTTTCACGTGCGGGTTCACTTTAGAGGCGCCTAAATCAAAACAGGGATTCTCAATTATGCAACGTCCCATTTACATATGCTAATTAGGATCATATTAATTATCTTGAAATTGGGTAATTAGTCAATCTCATTTAAGGGATTGTTCATTACACTAAATGCACAAGAAAGTTGCCTCCCCCCCTCCACCGACATCCCTTTATCCGTTTCTGGCTGTGCGTATGTGCGCGCATGGAAGAGAGAACTGGGCTGCCTGCCACATCTGAATCAAGCCCCGGTGGTGTATTTAATAATTTAAGCATCCCAGCTCATATAAGAGATGCACCCACAGCTTTCATCGTTACCAAGCATATGGCTCCATAATGAGCCGGCTTGCTTGTAAAATAGTAATGCCAGTGTAGAGCTGAGCAGAAGAGACAACAGCCAGGCTTTTTCCTCTTGTTTTTAGCCATTCAGGCCGGCTATGCTGCCAGCGGTGGCCGATGCGGTATACAAGCTTGTTTGGGTTCCTCTGTTGACGACGACGACTCCAGGAAGGCCAATTTGCGCTAACCATGAAAGGAAATGGAGAAAAGCACAAGCAGAGAGAGACAGAAAGAAGACGTACAGTAATGGCAGCAACAGAGGCAGCTGAACGCATCTTTCTCTTCCCAAAACAAACAGTTTACCTCGGCAGAGACGAGATTTAAACGGGCACACAGCTGTGAGCTGCATACACAGCCAAGGTAAACATGTTATCACACTGGCTGTCTGATCTTTTGTACGGCAGATAAATATACTTGCTGAAACTACATAATCATTCTCTTATTCCAAATTGAGCTGTGTTAAAAGGGGAAGAAAAAACAAAAGCGTTTTGGCTCTGATATGTAATACAGTTGCTTAAGTTCCTTTGCTTTGTTCCCCCCCCCAAAAAAAAAAAAAAAACGCAGCAGGACTCTGGATCCTGTTGGCGGTCTGGAAGAACTCACTTCCTCATGGAGGCCCTGAGGCATTTTGGGACATGGGGTCTTCTTGATGTTTTCACCGCCTCCTTTCACTCTAATCTCTGACACAGCTTGGTGTGTCGATCATATGTATGTGTGCTTGCTTTCAGAAGCTTGCATTCATATGCAAGTGTTTATGTGTGACACGTTGCAGTGGGGAGAACAAATCATCTTCTGAAGACTAAGAGAAGATAATGAACTGCCCTTCAACTGCACTTGAATAGGAATTACCTTTGTGGCCTATAGGGATATTGGGAGGAGTTTTCATTTAGTGATGCATGCAAATGACAGAAGGGATGAAGGGTCAAAAGTTTACATGTAGACCTTCATTTCTGTCTTATCCATTCAGATAAGAGGTGTTGGATTTAAGGGAAGTAGGACATATCTTTGTGACTCCCCATTTTTTTTTGTTGAAGAGCTATAAAAAGCATAAAAATGAATGCATGCTGTGTTTTATTAAACCCATTTTAGAATATTTTTTTAATAGCATATGAATCCACTCAAAAATGTTCTGGCTTAGGGTTTATCTTTGTAAATCTCTGATCCACCCACACCATTTTTAGACCAATTTGCTTGTCCTTTTAAAAAAAATGGAGGTAACCTGCTTTCCAGATAAAAATGTATGGGTTTGGGTTAGTCACTGTTGTAACTTAGTAAATATTTGGAAGTCTGTCTATTTCAGCATGACAGAAAATCTATAAATACAGTAAAAGTTCTTTTGAAATTTGCAATTTTTACAATTGTACAGGAGAATGTCACTATGACTGGTTAAAGATAAAAATCATCCAATTTCTCTGTATTTAACAAAATCGAAATTTTAGACAGCTATTGATGTCCCTAACAATTCATTTAAATTAAACGCGTCTTAAGGGATTTTTTAGGTATGTGATTTCTGACAGTCTTCAGGGACTTCTAATTACTAATAGTTGATTTTCTGTCTCTGCAGCATACTGTAAGTACGGCATGGATATGATTCATCACCCATTAAATGTGAAGTTTTAGGTTGGAGCTTTTGAGAATGAGAGCATCCTACTGCAATTAAGGATTGATTTATTTTTCATTCACTTTAGCCCCATTTGGTGAATCAAATGGGGGGGGAAATGTAATCAGTAAATACATATGAAAAGAGGTGGTCCATCTTGCTCCTCAAACTTTTATTTAACCTCCTAGTTGCTCTTAGTTACAATGCAGGGACATTAGAGCAGGCTGAGTATCAGAGGAACACTCAGCTCTGTGTGGCAGCTCAGCCCTTATGCCCCTCTTGTTTTGTCAAGGCGTCCCTCTGATCAGCCCGAGTGCTCTTCTTGCTCATCCCAAACGTCCCTGTGCTCGGCTCGAGTGCCACTTTGGTGTCACCCCTCAGGGCGAGCTGCACAGAAGAGGTGCCCTTTGGCATTCTACCCTTCCTCAACCCTGCTGAAGAGTTGTGAAACGAAAGGCGCCGCTGCTGGTGACGCAGAGGCTCTCGTGGCTGCAGCTGATTAAAAGAAAAGAAAAGAAAAACAGACCAACTGACATATTTTGCCTCCGTAAAATCAAAAAATGCCAGGAGCAGTGCACCAGGTTGCTGCTGGAAACAGGAGAGGAGCCAACGCTTTCATGGCTGATTGCGTTGATCCTCCCCACTAGGGGGAGCTGTGGTATACCCTTAGAGCCAGTTGGATAGCAGCACATGGGGGAAAAAAAGCTTGAAACAAAACAGGTATTGTGAGCTGCAATGTGAGATGTACTTCAAGAATCTTAAAGATGTGTTTATGTTATTTTTCTTTAAAGTAACAACACTGGCTGAAACTATTAAACAGATCTGTGTGTTTGACGCTTTGTGGAAGCTGAATGTGATCACAGGGCCGTGTTTAGCTCCATGATATGTGGGCTTAACAATAGAAGGAGAACTCCAACGTAACATTTGTCAGCGGCAGTCTGTCACTCGCCTGATTGACTTCATGGGGAGAAAAATGGTTCGACTTCACCCGGGCGTCGCTTGAGTGGCTCTGATCTCCGTTTTTCCACCACTCCAGTTATTTTTCCTTTTTTCTTCCCTTCCCCGCCCTTCTCCATCTCTTTCTCCCACGTCTCTCCTGTCCCTCACATTTCATTGGATTCAGATCTCGCCAATGCTCCAACCTTTCATTATGACAAGACAAAGCTTTAATCTCTCACGAGCCATTTCCCCTTGCGACAGGCGAAAGGAGCCCACACACCGACACACACACACACCTACACACACACACACACACACATGAGGAACAGTGTAATGTCTGACTCAGGTATGTCCATGAATGATTTGAGGCAAAGTGATACAGAGTGATAAAAGAAGAAATAGAGAATATGAAGCAGTAAGGAGAGGGGTGATGACGCCTTCTGCTTTGGTGAAAAAAATACAATTTTTTTGAGCATTTTAAAATGGGGGGGGGGGGGGGGGGGGGGGGGGGGGGGGGGGGGGGGGGGGGGGGGGGGCGGGGGGGGGTGCGGGCGGGCGCGGGGGGGGGGGGGTGGGGGGTGGGGGGGTCGGTGGGGG
>CAEGAF010017490.1:0-42425 GCA_903067075.1 Micropoecilia bifurca
CTTAATGTGGTTCGGTTTTTCTTAATGTCGTTCGGTTTTTCTTAATGTGGTTGTGTTTTCGTTAATGTTGTAGTGATTTTGTAATTTGGTATTGCTTTGCACCTCTCGGCCACCGTAGCCTTCTGAATGACGGTTAGAAACCATGAACATATAGTTGTTGCCATTGTCACCACCATTTTTGAAGGAAAAAACGAGAAAATGATTAGAAGAAACACAAAAGTCCTAGTGATTCTCACCTGCCCCCTCGTCTTCCTCATCATCATAAACATCAACCTCAAGCAATCTAATGAGCATACGAAACAGGATGCGTAGAAACTGCAGGTAGGCACCAGTTTTTCCCACCTGATGAAGGACAAGAAAACAATGCATGTAATTGTGTAATAACTCACATATGTCTGAGTGAATGTATTACAATTTGCAAGCATTTGAATTTGAATTTAAAGATAATATTAGGACATTTTTCTTCATTTACACGATAGGCCCCAGAGATGGTACCTTGCAGAAGCATTCATAGACCTTGAATTTTTCATATCATGTCTGTGTATGTTATTGGGTATTTAAATAATAAGCCAGCAAAATGTATATGTGCAGGAATACTCATATATACACAGCTGTGAAGTCAGATGAAAAGGATCCATGACTTTCCCTTTTTTTTCTTTTTATAAAGATAAAAATCTGTAATGTGTTATGTGATTTGGTAACAAACTGGCTTCAGAAGCCAACTAATTAATAAACTAACACAAGAAATTGCGACTGAAATGTGACAAAATGTTTAAATCTTCAATGATAAATACAACTTTTGACAAGGCAACTCATAATTTCTTTAATAAAATAGAAAGAAATTATGAAATAAAACAGACATTTCCACAAAACCTCTTTGGAGGGAACATGCGTGTGTTTGTTTTACTTGTGGAGGTCCGCTGAGGAGCAGGCGTCGTGGATGCGGCACAGGTGGTGCTTCATAATCGGCGTGATGCTGCCTGGCAACGGTCCACTGGCGGTAGTACAGGCTCTGGTCTGCCCCCTGCAGGTTCTGTGTGATGAGCGGCCTCAGCGGACTGCTCCAGGACACATCAGCGTGAGGCAGAAGTGAGAAGGAGCTCAGCTGACTCCCCGACTCCCCTGACAGCAGGCTGTACGCCGCCCGTGACAGGATGACTGTTCGCGGCGACACCCTGGAGCACTTGGACGCTCGTCCGCACTGCGTCGATTGGCTGGGCCTCTGTGTGGAAGAGGAAGAGGTGGAGGGGGAGGATGAGGAGGAGCTAGAGTAATTGGATGGAGGGACGTTGGGGGCTTTCAGCAGGTTGGAGGAGAGCTGGCTTCCCAGAGAGTCACACTCTTGCTTGAATCCTTCGGTTAGTGTGGCCACATCTGAGGTGCCGAGGCCTTCAGGTTGGGAGGTGGAGGTGGAGGGCTTCTGGAACGAATCGGTCAAGTCAGATGAACTGACTGCATTCTCCACCAGCGAACCTTATTGAGGATGTAGAGAGAAACAGAAAATAAAGACTAGAATACAAAATGTTGAGCTGCAAAATGTCTAATCGTTTGCAAAACGCATTGAAATATCTCAAATTTGGCACACTTTATTTTCTCTAGCCAGATGTAGTTAGAGATTGTCTTTGACATGACATTCCAGCATTTCTCAGAGACTCACCAGATGTTCTGGTCGCAGCGCTGCCATTGCTCTGAGGTCTCTCCAGCTCGTCCCCGTCATTCAGGCTGCCTGTGGTTTTCTCTCCATCTGATTCCCGAGGAGTCGTAGAGGTCTTGGACTCCTGGACCAGATCTAGAGAAACATAGGTGCAGGCAAGACCCAACTCCTGCTCCAGGGCAGTACGGGTCAGGTAGCTGGAGTCTATCAGACGCAAGTCCGTATATTTAAGAGACCTGGAGGGTCAGAATTGTGACGATTAGACATTTTATTTGTACTATTTGCTAAGTTTCTACAAGACTCTTATTCTGAAAAATAATTTAAAACTAAAATAAATGACCAGAATTATAAAAATCTATTTTCTAAATCACCAAAAGCAATTTATTTTAAGTTAAAAGAAACTGCTTGACATCGATTCATGGTTAGATCAAAGCCACTGTGGAAATCAGCTGTCTGTGGTGATGTTTCACAGCTTTATGTGTGAAGAGTGTGATTACCGGGGGAAGGTTTCTCCAAGTGGGTCTTTCCCTGTGAGAATGATGATGCAGGGCAGACCCTCCAGATCCTCATATGTGTGTGGTACCCATTCTTCATTCTCACAGCCCCTCCATGTCTGTGGCGGGGAAAAAAAACAAAATTTTTTGGCAAAAATGTGTTTAATTTGTGTTTATGTTTATGTTCTTCAATAATCTGAAGAACATAAACACGATCATTCACAGCTTTTTAATATTTCCAGTCCAGTTTTATCTGAGAAATATGAGGAAAATGTTTAACTTTATCACCTTTCACAACTACTGGGTTCTTAGAGGTTCATTTTTAAACTGCAATTTATTGCAAATGTTGAATTTTCTTGAACTTGAGAAAACTTTGCTAAGGCAAAACCCAACCCCTGCCCCACTGGGTTTTATGCAACATGACAAAGTGGAAAAGAAAAGAAAAATTGTTGTAGTCCAATTTTCAAGGTAACCGAAACAAACTATTTTAAAGAAATCAACTCCAAAATGCTCCGACAAGCCGCCATAAAGAGAAAAACGGTGATTCTGATCTCATGTTTTCTTACCCTGAGGTTGTTGATGAAGTTTCTGGACAGGTTGAGTTCAGTCGTTGGGCTTCCCAGCAGTACTGCGAAGCACAGCTGCAGTCCCAGCTTGTCCCTCACATCCTCCAGTCTCTCTCGGGCCAACATGGCCAGCTGCAGCGAGGGGACGCGCACCAGCAGCATGTGGCCACGGCCCTGGGAGCCCTCCCGACTCGGAGCGTTTATCAGGTCCTCCACAACGGCCAGGGTCTCCGGAGTTATGTGATCCCTCAGGGACGGGGAAGAGGTCAGGGCCATCATGGCCTCTGTGTATTGTTGAATCAGCAGGTAGGTACGAATCACCATGCTGTGCAGGTGGGGATGTCTGGGAGCCATGTTGGAGAGTTTAGCAGATTACAATGATTCATTGTTCAGGTTTTTAAGAGAAACTGTTCCTTGGTGGCAGCCTCACCTCTCTAAGAAAGTATGAACCATCTTCTCAAACGCATCATCGCAGCGCAGGATGGGGCTGGCCACGCCCCACTGTAGGGAGCAGCTGTAGTCCCTCAGGCCAAAGTAGACCAACGCATGAGGAGGATGCTCCCTCTGCTGGAAAAAGATGTTCATAACAACAAAATAAAAGTGAATGGCCAGAAAACGCCTTACCGAGTATTGCTGTATTTTTTTATATTCAAACAGTCACTTAAATCTCATTTTAAATCTCACATCTTAATTAAACCAACATTTTGAAAAGGAAGACAATAATTTGAGCTGGTAATTTAATTGAATGGATAATGGTTCAAAATGTTAATAAATGAACAGAATAATGAAAGTTTTACATGATAAATAAATACATAAATAAATAGTTAAAAATACAGAATGTCACAACTTAAAATGTTATTTGTTATACTCCAACTTTTTGATTGTTCTCTGATGTTATGAGGACAAACAACTCACCAAATGGTCACTGGATGGCCAGTGAATTTCATTGTGGATGCTGATGCGGGACTGGTGGGTCTGCAGGGTGTAAGGGAAGCAGCTGACCTGCAGGACCAAGAGGTTCATGGCGTCCAGGACTTCCTGGCAGTTCACCACCCGGTCAGCCAGACCCTGCAGATCCCCGTGGCACACAGAGCCCGACAGGGCACTGGGGATGAAGGTGATCATGGAAAATTCAGAATCTGGACATTTCTACTGCAATATGCAACAAGTTTAATAAAAGCAAGTCTGATCTGGGCCATGGACACGAACAAAGCCGTTTGTTCCTGTTGAATATCTTAGTCCAAACACAAACGTTCTGAAAAACAGAGAGTAATATAAGCCCATGTTTCTAACAATATGGAGCAAATATCACTGGGTGTAAGAAGCGTTCTCAATGCAAAAATTATAAGTGATGATCTACAACTAGACTGCTGAATTAATAATAGTCTAGAATTTGAACATCTTTTAGAAAAAATGTAATTTAATGTTTGAACGGGTAATCTGGAGACGTGCATTGCTTTTAGCTTACATTTCTAACCGTAATCAGCCTGTTGTTTAAGTGTAGCAAACAATGACTTCTACTACTTTTCTGACTTGCAACAAAGAACAGAGTTCATTTAAGTGCATATTTTCCTCTGAATGTCAGAGGAAATATGGCTGTTATTAGCCATATCTCCTCACGTCTGGCTGTTATTTGCTCTAGATTACAACTGTTCTGCAATGTATTTAGCTGCGTATCCAAATTCCCCCAAACACTAAATGAAGTACAAGTGCCAGAGATCTTTACCACGCATTAAAAATGCGTGGTAAAGTCTATTTTATGGAAATAGACTATACGACTACTTGCCAAGGTTTAATAGATTTCAAACGAAAGTATTGGTTTTCATTTGTTGCAGCTGTCTGCTGATTTATTTAGGGTTTAAGAGGGACAAGGTTGAATTTCCAGTCATAACAGCTTTATTTTCACAGTTGGCCCTCCAAAGTAAGAAGTGGTTTCTCAAATATTTATTAAAGACGTTGAAGCTTCTCATCACCTTGTGAGGTCGACGTGTGAGTTGTCATGGATGAGGACAAACAAGGTGTACGGGTTTTGCTTCACTTTCTTCATGAAGGCCTCCATCTTGGTGTGAACATCAGTGTCTAGACGCACCACATACTTCTCTGATTTCTGTTGGGCTGTGGACGCATCTTCATTTCCCAAATCCACAAGGACTCCTGAGCCAAAAAGCAGACGCTTACTGAAAACAGGACTCGCCTTTTTAAAACTGTGATTCATTAGCTTCCATACAGCTGTACATTTTTCAAGTTTGAAATGACTCAAATTGCCATAGTCCTGAGTTCATCTAGCTAATGTTTCAACTATAAAAACAAGAGTTAAGTTTGAATTTTCCGGAAAACCTGGAAAATTTTCATTGGGATTAAGTGGGAGAGAGAGGTTTGGGTGGATGATGGAAGAAGGAAATTCTTAAGGAAGATTGCTTATGACTATAGAAAGATGAAAGGATGGAGGAAAAAAGAGAAGTAACAATGACAATGAAGGAAATAAATATTTTCCATATGTTTTCCAAATCTTTCCCAGGCTGGAAAATACATAAATATAATTCCACATTTCTCCACAGTTTAGTTTAGGAAGTGCGTTATTGAAATCTTAAATAAAAACACTGCAAATCAAAGGAAAGAAATTTTAAAACGGCTTTTGCGACAGTCATTTTCTCGGCAACATTACCTGATTGTCGGATGCGCTGGGCCGTCTGGTGCACTAGAATGTGAGATGGAGGAACCAGAACCAGAAAGTCCACTTTACAAAAGCGACGCAAGTCCAGATTCTGGGTCCCTGAATCAGCGATGGAGCAGACTTGGGAGAGAAGACTTTGAGCCACAGTCAACTGGGCCGGATAGATCTGAAAGACTCTATTTAGGAGCTCCACTGCAGGGGAACAAGAATGAGAAACTATATGGTAATATACTGCAGACCGACAGACCATCCATCCATCCATCCATCCATCCGTCCGTCCATCCATCCTTCCATCCATCCAGCCAGCCATTTTCTTACACCCTTGTCCCTAGAGGGGTCAGGAGACTGAAGACTATATGATTCTTATTTTATATTTAAGCTTAGAAGTCAATTTATGACTGTAAGAAAAAAATATGTAGAGAAAAACAATATACATAATAAACATGAGTTTTAACAAAAAGGCTCTGATAAATTAGGTACATTTATTTAGGATGATGAAATACAAACAAAAATATTGGTGCAAATTGTGAGTATTTACTGTAAAGATTAAAAATTTAAGATAAATCACTGGTGTCCAAATGTTTTGCACAGTGTGATCAAAGTAGTCATGTTGACATCTCACCTTATGGCTTTGTTTCAATTAAAAATGCTGAGTTTTTTTGTGAATTCTGTTCTTTTTCAGTGGTAATCAATAACCTGATTAATTATTTTAGGTCCAAAAAAGGTTCTAATATGGTTGCTTTATTTTTGGGTCAAATGTTTTCTTTTTTTGTTGGCATGGGAGATGTCTTAGTTGTTTTTCTCCAAGCAGCAACAATGAAAATCTTTTACAAAAACTTTTGCTATATTTATCAAAGTTTTAAAATAGAGGGATTTATCTATGTTTTGGAGAACATTATGTGTACTATCACCACCAGCCACCACAACAACTAATAATTAACTTCTAATTAATGCTCTAATGTTCATTTATTTCACTGTCGCATAGATCCAGAAATTGTAATAAATTTCAAAACACAGAGGTACTGCTTGAGATGAGTTGACTTAGCGATCAAATTTCTGCTCAATTCTGGCCGTAAACAAACAAATTCAATTAAAATAAAGTTTACTGGCAAACAGAGGAGTCCAACCTGTGTCTGGTGGTGGTGACATGCTGGCAGGCTCCTGTGACTGGATGTTCTCAGTGACATCGCCCTGGAAGGGCTGGATGACCTGTCCTCTCCGTCTGCGCTGATATCGTACGAGCTGCTTGTCAAGATTGTCCCCTGAAAGAAAAAAAAAAGAAGTAAAAACAGTGGCCATAATGACGCAGAGAAGCAAGCACAACTTGAGCATAAATCTCATACACCAGACTCTTTGCGCTGGATCATCTCCATGTTGTGCAACGAAGCACTCGAACTGTTTTATTTATTGTACGAAGAAGAGCAGCTTGTAGATTGGACATGTTTACGTATTGCAATAAATAAATAACATGACTCAATATAGTTATTTACTTAAGCAATAAAATTCTCAGGCAGACAAGAGAACCTACCAAGCGAGGTTGTTTTGAAATGAGATGCCAGGACACCGACTTTTCCTGTGATGAGTTCGTAGCTGATTTCCTTCAGAAACTCGTTGGTTGTGAGCATTCCTTCAGCTAAAGCGCGTGCTTGGTACTTTCCTGAAGGGGTAAACGAGTGGCAAGATCAAACTGTGTGCAGGTTGATGGTGAAAATGTGAGCCGCAGTGCTTCGGACTCACCTAAAACAAGCACACAGAACTCGTTGCCGTTCATTTTCGAGGCACATATAACGACAACGTAAGTCGGCAGGCGCTGCTGATGCTGAGGACCGTCACTGAGAGAGCGCAGGGACTCAGAGATTCCCTCCCCCAAAGAACTGTGGGTTACCACGACCTGCACGCTGCCCCCGGAGACACTAGCTTCCAGTCGAGCCAGCCATGGAAGCTGGGATGGGGAGATGGACGGATTCCCACGACAGCACAGCATGGCCTTAAAGACGATCTGCTCCAGCTCCTCCCTCAGAGGAATCTGGTTTGGACCTGCAGAGGCGGTTGAAATGAAGAAATAAACTTCATCAGGTTCCTTTGCTTACTGAGTGAATTGGAAAAATCACTCAGATGATTAAATGATTTTATTCCCATAATTTGCCTCAAAAAAATTTATTAATTGAGTAGGTATATTACACAAATTTGGATATTTTGAGCATTTATTCATTTTATGTTTTACACGATTAAACTCAATCGAAAATGTTTTAAATTTTTAATATTTTACAAAAGCCTATAAAATAGGATCTTCAATATAGAAATAATAGGCTATGATCCAGTCATCTCTACAGAAGGAAGCTCTTCACAGAGTGTTGCATCCAAGTCTGTCGATGAAAAGTTTAGCAGTAGAAAAAAACGAAATAAGCGATATTATTAAAGAAAACTGGGCTGAATTGAAGATTTAAAAATACCACTTTGTTTGTAATTTATCTATGAAACAAGATATTTGCCTTTTAAAGCACATTTCTTAAATAACTTCTAAGTAATATTCAGATTAAGTTGATGTGATGAATGGTGCTTCTTTTTTTGTTACTTGCATATTTAACAAACAGCTGCTTACCTAAACGTGCGAGATACTGCAAAGTGAGCAGGATCATCATCTCCACACTGAGCATTTGGCTGCTCTGGAGACCCAATGTCTCCAGGTTTTTTTCTGTCAGCTGGCTGCTCTTATAGCAGCTGACCAGCAGGGGGCTCACCACTATATTGCCAACGTTCCCATAGAAATAAGGTAAAGTGCCATGCCCTAAGGAGAAATATTGCCATGAATGAAACTGGGAAAGTGTTTGTGTTCATACATACAAATCCTCAAAAAGAAATGTTTCTTTCATGTACAAATACAATAGATGTCATTGTTTCATTTTGCTTGCTTTGCCAGACAGAGTGGATTGAATGTGTTTAGTATAGAACCGAAGCGTGAAAAGAAATTTCTACCAATGAGAATGATGGGACGAACGCCTGAAGAGTTGAGCAGGTTTTCAGGAATGATGACCGTTTCCCCTGCGCTGACAGGCTGGGGCTGAATGACACCAGCTGCCGGCGGCTGAGGAGACGACACGGCTAATACAGAACCTGGCGGATAATTAAGAAGAAGAGTCAGTGCTCGCACATATAAAAATAATTATTAATTACATTTATTTGACAGCTGCAGATCATTTTGTTGTTTTGGTGTTTGCTGTTTTGAGAAAAAAGTGATAGAAAACGTAATTTTTTTCTGAAACACAGCAAAAGTTTACAAGTTTCTCCCAGAAAAGATCAAAGCAGAGCCTTGATGCAGTTAAAAACGTTACACTTTAAAGTCACAGAAAGAAAACTAAAGAAAACAAGTTTTTAATAAAAAAAAGAAATGAGCGTGCTTATATGTTGAAAAGCATGTCAGGTTGATGTAAAGCATGGTAGAGGATCTGTAATACTGAGGGCCAATTTACCATTGATATCCCTCTTTCTGAAATATGCAATACAAACAAATTTGACTTGATGTCTGACCTGGTGATTTTTGAACTATTATTTCTTGCAGTGGGATTTTCCACACTGAGAGAAAGTACTAAAAAAGAAGGTTTGATTATTCCAGATTTTTACTGTTGGAGCTAATAATAATAATGGAGCGTGATACAGTTGTGTGTCAACTCCTATTACATAACAACTAGACAGCTTTACTCAAGAGTAAAATTATCGACATTATTTTGGCACAGAGTAGTCCTGCTCTATCTCCATGGCCACACAGAGTGAATCATCCTTAACAACCAGAGGAGCTAAGTGACGTCAGGGGAAAATCATCTCCACACGGGAGGAATGGAAAGCCACAGGAGGGAAAGACAAAATCTATGTCTGTAACAGAAAAGAGGCTGCGCTCACAGGGTCACAGACAGACATTTGGACAGAGAATGTCTGCTTTGCAGAGCAATAACAGACAAAAATAGGATCTATTAAAAAAAAAAAAAGACATACGGCTGAGAAACAAACCTGGAGTGCCAACTATTGGGCGAATCGCCGGCACAGGGACGGCCGTTGGTGGGACTGGGACCAAGGTGCTGGGGTGCCAACTGCGATGGCGCTTCTTCAGGGGACCGGAGTTCATTGCAGAGGATACTGATCATCAAACAGAGACCCCAAAAAAACAACGTTACATACAAATACAGCAGATAAGAAGAAAGACAAGCTGAAGATGAAAGAAGAATAACAGAGAGAAAAAGAAAAAGGGCGTACCGGGACGGTCTCCTAAATCAGGAGTGCGATACCCCTGAGCCTGCGGAACCAAGGACACCTGCGAGGGGCTCAGCAACGAAGTGTGCACATCAACACCCAGGCTGTTCGCAGGAGCGTTCACCCTAAGAGCTGTAGGTACTGCAGGCACATCCATACACACAGAGCACGTTAAATTAATAAATCACATACAGCACCTTCCTAAAGTATGCAAACCCTTCGGGGGTCTGAAAAATGTTGTGAGCATATATATTCAACCACCCTGAGAAGCAAGATCTTATGCAGTTATATTTCTATCAGATTTCCACTGACTAAAATGTTTGTCCAATCTTCTTTCAAAGTAGCTCAAGCTCAGGAAAATTGGATGTGAACAACAATACATTTTTAGATACTAATCTTATAAATGATTAAGCTTTGTTCTAAACTGTTCTGAAAATATGCTCAGTGTTATTCTCCAGGTTACTCTACCCCAGTTTCAAGCTTCCAACAGGATTTCTTCCTGCTTTATCCGGCTCCGACCGTCTTCCCGTCAACTCTGACGAACTTCCCTGTCTTGCTGAAGAAAAGCCTCCGGATGCTTTTACTGAAAGATTGTTGCTGTTTTTGATCCTACTACAAAAGGCTTTCATCTGACAAAAGTGTCCGCATTGAAATGTTTGTTGTCTTTCCCTCAACAGATTCAACAATTATGCCACTCTCCGTAAAGGACTAGAATTGAGGGAAGAACAACTAAATCAGCTGCCCTATCAGCTGATTCTCTCACCTGAAAATGTATTTAACCTGAGAATTCAACTGTAAAGTGACAAAAATGTGAAAAGGTCCAAGAAAGAGCTGTGAGTGCGTTTCCAAGGCACTAGAGTAATGGTGCAAGCACATTCTCAGTCCTTAATGGTAACATAATGCATAGTCATTTGCACAATTATTGCATTTCTCTAAGAGCTGCATAATTAGCCTGTTATAGAGGCCCTTCCTGCATAAAATGCTTACCAGAAATAAAATCTAACTTATCAACAGTTTGCATCACAAGGGAAGGTGGGGGATGGTCACCTAACTCCCAAGCAGCAGTCCCATGCCTGCAGGTCAGGGTCTCACGCTCTGTTACAGCCTATCGGGCAAAGGTTTGTCAACATTTTCCACACTGACATGACTTTATGTCCTGTGACTCTTCTCACAAGACCCTACATGTGTAAAATAAATACCTTAAAGCTTGCATGAATCGGCGTGGCAGAAGTGGACAGTCCACTAACCTAAACCGCCAGATTTCCCCATGCAAATCTAGTGAACTTTAGAATAAGCAAAGCTGTTATTTATGGTGAAGCAGAAAGAATTCACCACGTTTCCTTTTTTAAAGGAATCTGAGGCACTTTTCAGTCATTAAGTCCTCACCCTGCCTTTTGGCTAACACACCCACCTCATCCGCACCTGTTCCCACTATTTACACTCAAGTCACACCCAACCTGTACCAAGAAAAAGAAAAAAAAAAAACCCGACAATGATCGTGGACTGCTGAATCAGCTCTAAAGTAGCAGAGAGTTGTGCAAAAAGCTGTTAAAACAACATAAAAATTAACAGTAATAAAAATTGAGCCTTATCCACATCTAATGATTTGAGTTACTTTCTGAAGTCTTGTTTTCTATTTGCTTTAAAACAACTTTTGTGAATTTTTTTTTATTCCATTGGTCAAACAACCACTTGACAATTTCCCCTCCTTCATTTGCTGTCAGCTCTGCCCTCTGTTAAAACACTATTAACTTAATAGTGTCGCATAAAAATTTATGGTACTTTTCATTAGTAAGTCCAGGACTCACAAACAACATCCTGGAACGAAGCCATTCAACATATATATGCACATATTTTCCTTGAGCATGTAATTGTCTGCAGAGGACAAACAATAAATTTAAATGAGTCAGGACTAACAGTGGCTTATTGATTTCCTATACATGCATGTCTGTTACGATAGGACATTTTCCCGTCTCATATGCACTGTGCGTGCAAGATGCTGCAACACCAATCATTATGTGTAGCCTTTGCTTGTCAATATCGCAACCTTGTAAAACGCCTAATGGGTAGCAAGGCCTTAAAAAAAATCATTACAGCGTTTCTTCCTCCAGTATTGATTGGTGTGCACGAACACGCTTGTGTTTATGTGTGCAACTTGATTTGGGAGTGTGTCTAAAGAGGCCAAAGCAGAGGTTAATCTTTGGCTTATGGTCAGCAAACAACTCCTTTTTGATGCACCACATAAAGTGACTGCCTGTAGCTAAGCAACGTCTTTCAGTGTAATGACGGGGTCGCTCAACTGTCGGTTGTGTGCAGGTCGATGCAGTAGCTCAAATCCTTTCAAATGTTCAAATAAATATTGGGTTTAATTGTGTTCTTAAGATGCAAATGTATATTAAAATACAAGGTGAAGTGTTAATAATGTGGGAAAAAGTTATTCGAAGTAGGAAAACGGTCTTTACCTATTGGCAACGTTTTGTTTCCGGGAGTGGAGGCCAGAGGTTTGAGGAAACTACAGTCCCTTCCGAGATCCTGATTGCCAAAAAAGACAGAGGAGGCTTGTGCCATCCGAGTGGGCGGTGAATCTAGAGGCGAAAACAAAAAACAGTTTGAAGAAACCATTCAGAACCACTGTGTAAAGTTGAAATGTGAGATTTTTTGTTCATAATCTGACTGTCAATAAAACATTTAGAAAGCTGTAACATTCCTCCATTGTTCTTATTGATCCAGTAGACGTCGTTGAACTTAAAAAAACAATTACGAATCCCACTGGTAAGACCAGACTAAAATCTTGCAAAGTTCTGGACGGAATGCCAGGTTTCAGTGAAACTCAAATCCACCGTTTGTGAGTCTAAGCCAGATTTCTCTTAGCAAAAGAGTTCAATGCTGCAAACACACAGCCTCACCTGACAGGGAGAAGGGGGACGAGCTGTGTCCACTGGTGCCACAGTTTTCTTTGCTGCTCAGAGACGAGGATGAACTCGGTTTGGAGGTCAAGACGCTGCTGGAAAACTGGCGGGTTTTACTGTCTAGGAATGCAAGCAGAGGACAAACTGTACATTGTTGCACATTATTAGTGATTAACTGTTTTGTTTTTGAGCAATAAAAACAACACACAGCATCACCTGAAGCTCTTTGTTTAATTTTGAGAAATTAAAGAAATAGTTTTTGCATGTGTAAAAATGATTCACCTGTGCATGAACTACTTAAAAAAATTAAAGAAATTTTGTTTTTTTTCTAGTAATTAAACATACTAAAAAGTGTTTGATTTTGCATGAGGCCCAGGCTCAGCTGCAGCCACCAGCACACAAAATGTTTTATAGACATCGGATGCATTCATTCAAACAAAAAATTAAAATAAAAAAATAAATAAAATGATTGCATTTAAATATTTTTAAGTAGAACAATTCAATTTAATTTTATTTCAGATTTGGCAAAAGATATGTTTAACCTACTGAGTTCAAACAACACATCTAAACATTTATATGCTATACAGATGTATCAATCCTGCATTCAACAAGGAGGTGATTACCTTTCCAGCAGATAAGGGGTCCTTTGCACAGAGCACCCTGTGAATTTTTCACCAGGTAGTATTTTAAGTGCTTCTGCTTCTTGGGTTGGGTGGATAACTTCAGGTTGATGTGATTAGAAAACTCTGTGAAATATCTGAAACCCTTTTCACCACAGCCTACACAGTTTCCTGAAAAACCTGGATGGAAAAGTAAACAATGTAGGAATTACTACATTATTTTCTAAACCTATTACCTGAGCTTGGTAGTGCGTTTGTTTGGCCAGCGCTGAGTACTCATTTCACCAAGAGTACTAAAAATGATAATCTGTCTGAGATCATGAGGGCAGACTGACCTAAAAGTGCATTTTTCCCATTCTCGTCGGGCAAAAAGCGGCGGTCCACGGCACACACCAGAATGTGCTCGGGGATGCTGGGAGACTTGGCACCGACCAGCTCGAAGCCTGCGGGGACTTCAATGGGTTCTGCTGCTATGGTGACAAGACGGAGGTCCTTTCCAGCCTGGCAAAACCCTGAACAACGACAATGCTCTTTCAGATGAGTTTCAAATCTGAAGTGGTACCTGTACAAGTATCCTGCATTATGAATTTTCTTAATAGAATGTTTTGGAAAAGTTTTTTTTTTCTTAAATTAAACCTGCTGAGATGATACCATCGAGTGTGCAGCAGCCATCAGGCGCAGGAGTTTGCAGGTAGGGAAGTGGAGGGCTGCTGCTGTCGGAGTCATCATCATCCTCCAGCTCCTCCAGATCATTGGAAGAGTGACTATTCAGAGGATCCTGACCCTCCTCACCCTGGAGTGGCATGTCAGCTTTTGACTTTACATCTGCTGGAAACATCCCATGTGATAATTGTCACCAGAGCAGTTTGCACATCAAGTCAAACCATTTTCTAACTCCTTTCATAAATAAATGTAGAAAAATCCTTATTATTGATAGCCCTTGAACAATTACAGCCACAAAGTACAAAGCACCAGGCATTGCTTTTAGTGACTGTGATAAACCAACACAAAGGAGTGCATAATCTTAAAGTGGAAGAAAAAACGAGTACAATATTTTCAACATTATTTACAGCCATGGAGTGTATTTGAATTCATCTCCTCCTACTCTAACACCTTAAAGTGAAATCTAGTCCGACCACAAATCTGGTGGAACAGCAGAAAGAAAAGGGGTTTTGTAGACAGTCTTGCACGTTAAATAGGAACACAGCAAACGCCTAAGATGAAACAGGTTGTCATTTATAAGGTGTATTTGGTACAAATATTCTTTTGTTCCAGGCGGCACCTGATTTTGACAAAGCATGGCCAACTTTAAAACATCTAGTGTTTTTTTTTGTTTATTTCTGAGTGTGGTATTTGTATCGACATATGTGAATTATGCCTTGAATATTGTGATTGCTGCTGTGTCCTAAATTTCCCCAAATGAGAAATAAAGAACTGGGCTGCGCATTATCATGAGTAGCTCCAAAGCAGTAGTGGCAGCCATAAGCTGAGGGGTTTTCTCTGGATGCTGAATGTGAAGATGGATCAGTTTAAATGCAAGGAAATCCATGAAAAAAACCTGTTTAGATTTGGGTTGGAGTGTCTCCTTCCATCAGAAGAACAACCTTAGTCAAAGTTCAGACCTAAGTCCCATCAAAAATGTGTAGAAATAACATGTAGAAAGATGTGAAGACATTCACAGAGACTCTCCAGCCACTGTAACTGAGATTCAGCTGTTTTGCAAAGACGTATAGGCAAACATGTCAGTCTTGAATTTAGAATAGGTGGTGGAGACGCCTGGAAATCTTACAGCCGTAACCGCAACAAATTACTGATGACAGCAGGATCAAACATAAAAATAGGTGACACTTTATATTACACTACATTTGAACACCATGCATTGTTTTCAATAAACATTCCAATGATGCACGACTGTGTTGTTTTATCATTTACTTGAAACATACTCTAAAGTTTGTTCTTGAAACATGGCCAAAATGATGAAAAATACCTTTATTTGCCTTTTAGGGCAACAATATTGTAAGTGTGCTCTAATTTAATGACAGAAACAAAACAAAAAAACTCTTCTCAATTTAAAATCTAAATATGAAAAATCTTTATTAAATAAATACTGTTAAAGTTAAAAGTCAGATCATGTTTTTCCTTGTCTACAGAGGCCTCTACCTGGATATGCCTCCGGCTCCAAGTAGAGTTGTGTGAAGATGGGCTGCGGATCTCCGCTGCTGGAGCGCAGCGACGCTTCGATCGAGTTGTGGAGAGCCTCCTCGAAACGAGCAGACTTCAGCTGCCCCGCGTACGAATTTCCCATTATCTGTGACCGTACAGAGAGAAAAAGGGGGGCAGCAAGGTGAGCAATGTGCAACATTGTTTATCTCAGCTAATGGATTTAGCATCTTACATAATAATAGAAAGCTTCATAGACGGCAAAGCAACCAGAGACCCCTTACTAGATCTTTTTCTGCTGAGAAATAGCCCACTATGAGTTGATTTGAAACAAGCAAAAGTAAAGGCAACCAGATACTTAACCAAACGTGTAATATAATTAGCGGTAATTAAATTTCACACATGAAGCTGTAGATGTATTTAATGTTTGTTTAGCTTTATTGTGTTGCAAAATATTAAAATAACTTAGCATTTTTATACAACGGAAACCATTTCACTTTTTCCATATTTAAAATGGAATATCTTCATACTTTTATTTGTTTCATAAGAATGTACAATTTGTCCTTGTTTTTTTCAGTTGTATGCTATAAATAGTTCTTGGTTTGCCAAAGTTCAGTTAGATTCTGCCCATCAAAACAAAATGGTTGAAGCCAGTGGCTTTTTCCACAGTCATTTCTGGTCTTTCTCAGCCTTCTGTCTGCTCATGTCACTGTGCCTTCAGTGCCCCCACCTGCACCGCCACCCCCAGTGTCCACTGAGGGGACATCTGCCGAGTTCAGGCCAGTGTGGGGCTGTGATTGGCTGGCTCTCTGGTGCCAGGTGGCAGCTGGACAGAGGGTGGAGCATGTAGTCTCAAAATAATAAAAAAAAAAGAGCAAAAGGAGGAGACAGAAGAGAGAGAAAGCATAACACATACAACTAAAACTGAATAATAGCTTTGATCTGGTGGACTTTTCCAACCCTCATATTTTTAGTTTGTCCAAACACATCAGAGCTGTTCCTAACCTACACAGTCAAACTGTGAGAGATAAAAAGCAGAAGACTAAAATAAAAGGTGGGGGTTGGCCGCTTTCCTGACACACACGTTTGACCTGAAATGTCTCTTTCATGTTTGTCCTTGGACTACATTCGACTGGTGCAGACCAGTGTTGTGGTAAACACCACAAGAACCAAAAAAAGGAGGTCCAGCTTGGATACTTCAAGGGTATCAGGAAAAAAAAAATCTAATCTTAATATTATTTATTTTTTAATCTCATTAAAGTCTGAGAAATTCCTCACAGCTTTTGAATGTCATAATTACGCTTTTGACCTAAACTAGACCAAATTATTTTGTTTAAAAATCAGTTGGGTAAATCAAGTGTTTTTTTTTAATGCTGCTTCCTTCACATTTGAAATGATGTAAAATATATTAACGTACAGCTTTTCTTCAGAGGATAATGTGTTTTATTTTCAAATTAAAACCAAACTTAATTTAAACATGTCAAGTCATTAGTTCTCTTGACACTGAAGCCTTTTAACTTATTAGCATGGGATTCTTACCCTACAAAACCCTTCAATAAAAATCTGGCTTAATGGCTTATTGACAAAATAAAAACAGAAAAAGGAACTCTTACTCCGATTGCAAACCAAATAATTACTTATATTGTGACGCAAAAGCTACTTTCACATTATTTTTTCATTCTTTACCTAAATCTAGGTCAAAGACAGAATAGGGGGGTTGAAGTCAACCCACCTACAACATTCCTCAGATCCACCTTAGTAGATAAGAACAAATCCATAAACACCATGAACTGTAAGCAGAAAATCAACCTGATCTTACATATCGTAAGTCTGACAATAAATGGATACTAGATTTAGAATACATTTCCACGTAAACCAAGATAATAACAAATTCTAAAGCCTTTGTATCACCTATCACTCTTATCAGATCTACGCTCAGAGTGATGGGTGGTGCTTCTCTAGTTCCCACATTGTGACTGTCTGTATGTTTTGCAACCTGGTTTAAACCGTTTTAAACAGCTAAACTTTATATTTTTTGCAACCGAGAGGAACGTGTTGGAGATTAGTTTGAGCGAATTGATGGACAGTGTGCAGCAACAGGTGGGGGCACGGCCAGGACGACATCTCTCTCTGCTCCACACACTGGGACATTTTCTGGCTTCTAAATGCAACACTATAAGATGCAAGAATTTTGAATTTTGAAACATTTCTTTTAGACATTTGGTTAGCATAACTTTTTAAAACTTGATACACTGTACCATGATGTAATATGTATTTATTTTCCAGACTATTGAGTGCACCATACTATCTTCGTCTATCTACCTGATTGAGGAAGGTGACTGCAAAGAGCTGCAAAGATTTCCAGAGGGCATTTTAACATAGCTACTCTCTGTCGATGAAGTTTGTCCTCTTTTATTTTGAGCATGGTTGAACATCCATCAATGACGGGCATGTTTGTCATTAACCTGGTGTCACCTGTAGGTGAGCACAGGCTGAACTTTTATCACCCGTGTGACCAAAACCAAATTGTGGCCAAGGCATCAACAGATTGTATGAATTTGACCCAAGGTCACACTGAGTGAGTGAGATCTTCATTCAAGAGGCCACAGTGGAGAAAACATGAGAACACATCAGGTCTGTGCTGCGTTCCACAAATACTTTACATCTTTCTTCATGCGTTTCTTGTGGCTTCTGGCCTTTATTCAAGTTTTCTCAAACAGGATGGAGAATGGCGTAACGTACAGCTACAGTTACATATCACCAAACACTACCAGCAATCATGCTGTTTAGGAAGTAGATTAATTCTGTGTTCCAGAAATGGATGTATTTTCTTATTAAATTAATCCATCAACCCAGGAACAAAAGCAAAATGCTTTTTTAAATAGACTCCTGAAGTTAGTAAGAGAGTTTTATCATTCGGTGATAGTACGAGTGGGTTTTTAACAGATGTGGGCTAGGATGCCCCTCAGCAAGAAGAAGACCCCAGATCCCCACGTTTTGAAGCTACAGTAAGCACACTACAAGTTGACTTGAAGCGTTTGCTAGGCTGTGTCCAGAAAGGAACATTTTATTTCTAAAATGGGAACGTTTTTAGCTGTTTGCACACCACGTTCATTTCTTTGCACACCACGTCCACAGAAATGAAGTTGTTCTTTTTTTTTTAGTTTCCAGAGTGAAATGGCCTCCGACCTATGGCCATGTAAAAAGCGAAAACACATCTTTTGTGAAATATTAGCCGACTAATCTGAAATATAAACCCAAAAGTGTCATATATAACTACAATGGCATATTACCTTGTAGTTTACTAGTTCAATAATCCAACGTGACACAAAGAATTAGCTCGATTTCATCATCACTTCCCACAAAAGACTTCACTCAAACTTTGTGGTTTGCCATTCTTGTATTCTCATTGTGTTCACTAGTAACGTCATGTGGAGGCTTTAGGTTCATGGCCCATACTTTATTCTTGCTGCCAGTTACTGATCTACAGGAGTAAAACCAGTGTTTTGGACAATTTTTGGTGCTTCGACGTACTTGGAAAATATTTCTGGAAACAGTCTTGTGTAAACTCGAGTTTTTCAAACTGAGAACCCATTAAAAAAATAAATAAAAAAATAACAACATTCACCTTTGGATGGCCCCTTTAAGTAAATTAAAGTCAATCATGTTTAAAATTTCTGTCTACATATCATAACATGAAACTAAATTACTCTTTGTTCTGTATTAAAATAACTCTTAGAATCCCATACTAGGCTCATGCCTAGAATTTACACACACACACCAAATTCTGATATTTCAGCATAAACATCATTTAAATAAAGGAAACTTACAACGTCCAACTGTTCCCAAGTGTGAAGGGACTTGTTTACTTCAGCTACATGCTGAATCTCTAATATTCAGCAAAAACCTTCAGGAAAGATGTGTCATTTCTTAGTGAAACACCTACAAGAGAAAGAACAAAGAAATTTCTGTTAAGGTCACACAAATCTCAAGGTTTTGTTTTCTCAAAGACAAAATATGCTCTGCACTTGTTAGTAATGGCATTTCAAATAAAAAGAAAAATAATAACAATGTGCACCTTTCTTTAAAAATTAGTGGCTGGATCAGTTCTTGTGGATTGAGATCCTGCGATATTGAAATACCACAATATGTCCCAACAAAACTGAAGTCTGTCTAGTGAAGCCCTATCCAGTAGCTGTCAGCATGTGACTTTATATGGTGAATACGCTTAATTCATATGGTGGATTAAGTGTATAAACAGTTATGATTACTGGATAATCATAACTATAACTATGATTATCCAGTAATCCATTCATGCTGGATATGAAAGTCTATGCCTTTAATGGGTTTTACACTGTTTCCCTGATTCTGAATATTTAGCATAAAATGAAGTAGCCTACTTGTTGAAGATGCACAACATATGGCGAATGCATCGTCCCTGTAACATCTGTGTGTACAATATTTATCTCATAAAGGGGTGTTTGGCTAATGTAGTGCAAGTGTTACAAACTTTGATTTTACGTGATAATATAATATTTAGCTAGGTGGACAGAGTCCCCCGGCAGAAGGTGCTTACACAAACACACACAACGTTGCCCAAAATGCTAAAAGACACAAAGAGATGCCAGCACTGCTGAGAATGAGAAAAAAAACCCTACACATAATTAATCCCAATTAATTCCATAATTCATAATTAATTCCACCATCACAATATTTATGAATAAAATCTATATCAACAGATTTTCTAATATTGTTCACCCCTACTTGTTGTGTTGACAGAGTTGGCTAAACTACAAGAAGTTGTTAGCCATTAAGTTTGCTAGAGCTTGAATCTGTTTACAAATTCCTATCAATCCTAAATTAACTCTTATTCAAATTCTAAAACATTGTAACTGATCAAACTAGAACAGGAAATAATCAGTTAACAGATTATTTCAGAATGAACCTATATTATACGTTTGGTATGTTTTCGACATCAAGATCACCTTGCAATTATATTGAAAACTGCCATATATGGACTGAAACATGTGGTATGGGTAGTTTTGCATCAGACGTAGCTTAAAAAAAACAAGATAGTGCCTTTATCAATACATAAATACAAAAAAAAACACAGCACTCACCTCTAACTTTGCTGAATTGACGAAACATGTTTTGCATCAACGTAATAGAACGTAAAAGTTCAAAATACATGGTCACTCATTGCCAGATTGACAGATTTCTAGATGCCAGGAGAATATTGTCACAATGCTACAGTTAGCATCTACCTCAGGACTTCCAACTGTTGTCTAGTTCAGATTTTAAAAAGCTTGGCGTCATCAAACTTAAATTGGATAAATACTTTATACGCACAAGAAAATGCTGCTGGAAATTTTCAGAAACTCATACTCTTCTTAGCTCCACTTAATTAAAAATGTGTAACACAAATCCTACCTAATTAGCTTTTAGTTAATATGCATGGCAAATAAAGAGTGTTTCTGTAATGTGGAAAGTCACAGTAAGTTGTGCTCTCTGTAGTTTGATACTGCAGGTCCCAGCAGTCCAAAGAGCATGTTCACTGATTAAAATGAATGGAAGCACTTATGGCCACTCAAACATTAAGAGCAGCCCGAACCATGGCACATGTATGCCCTACTACAAGGCTCCAAAAATGAGTTACATGATACCACCACAGCCTTGGGGTCTATTTTCATTAAACACACTCGGGTGTTTTAGAGAGCAGCACTCTCGACGCACAGTCACTGCTTTCTGAATGGGTTCAATAACTACTTTGACCCTTAGACGAGGTATTGTCTAGCCGCTCAGGCTCTGATATACCCTGATACAACAGAAGCAAAGTTCTCTCCAAAAACACTGACTGTCCCAATCTAGCCAACCGTCACCTCTGACCAGGGCGCAGTTCTGATAGAGGGCAGCTGGGTCTTGGGGTCCAAGTCCTTCAAACAGCAAGTGTACACAAGCTGGCTCAACTTGCATTAACTGACCACACCGCAGCTTTTTTTATGAATGATTAGCCAGCTTGACAGGGTAAAGAGTTAAAAACGTCAATGTGTCAGGAGGAAGCGTGCGCTGCTTTAGCTTTCAGACATCTGACTCAAAAACAAAGATCTGTGGACAAAATACATTAGCTTGTAATGCAAAATGCTCTTTCCACCGCTGAGTGCTCCCACTAATGAACCTCTATCAAAACTCTCACACTGAGCTAAGTACGAAGAGTCGAGAAATATTTAGATGCTTATCTGGTTGCGCAGGCTTGACGTCAGAATAACGGACGCAGACAGATCTGGACACGAAAGACCCATAAATCCAGCCGGCAGCATAACTCCAAGGTGGTTTTAAGTGTCCTGTTTTTCGAGTAATGAGGCTGGAGGGAAATGTTGATGTGCTGGTTCCCAAAAGAGGAAATGAGTAAAAATCCAAAAAGAATTCAGTTTAATGACAATAATCAATGTGGTGCATTCAGCCACACCTCCTATTGCCAATCTGTTAGGTTTAATGTTTAGAAGCAGAAATTTTTCATTAAAATCCCAAAGGTGACAATAACAACAAAAAAAAAAAATATTTCTTAAATTTACAAGACTCCAGCAACATCTATGCTATCTATCACAATGACTTACTTTGGTTGTCAAAAAGAACAAAACGTCCCTAAAAGTGATTAATTTATTTGCATCTGCAGAAGGTTTTAAAAGTTTTAGGCTAAATGCTAAAAAAAAGAAAATCTCTCAAATGCAAATATTTAGCTATTTATTTTATGTCAAATGATTTTAAAATTGTGTATTTTGAGCAAGAATTACCATAATATTTTAACTTATTTTAATGGAAATGAAATCAAATAATTAAAAAAAAAACTATCTATGTTTGGGCAGCTGACTTCCGACTGTTTTCTCTTTCTCCTCAGTCGGTCTTTTGTTTCCTTCTAAAGAGCTTAATTACATCAGAATGTTTACAATAGAGTCGGGATTAATCTTACCTCCCTACCTTACATTCAAATTGAGCAGAGGCTTTTCACAAATGGTGTTTTACATTTCATATCCAGATAAGCCAAAGAAATGGCAGGAAGGTTGCATACAGTTAAACGTGACACCGAGCTATTATTTCATGTTTGTTAACTAAATAATCAGAGAAGTGAAAAGGGTTTGATTAAAACTGTTTTAGACCTTTTTACCTTCATCGTGGAAAAAAAATACATAAAATGTCATTTCAATACATAAAACGCTATTGAAATGGATTAGAAAAATTATCTAATCCATTCACACCACATTGCTGTGCCTTAACATTAAAATAAATAGCAATAGCTCTGATGTGGGAATGACCTTAGCACCCTTTTAACATTAGAAAAGACACTATTCATCAGACATAAGAGAAAAGGGGGATGGGGTTAAGCAATGAGGAGAAAAAAAGGACTAACATCACTCCATGTTGTCTAAATGAGGTGCTAAAAGCCCATATCATTAATGCTGTATGAGGGCCACATGTGGCACACATCCAAGTTAAACAGCCTCTCCTGTACCTTCCATGACTCCTCAGTTACTTGAGGACCCCTTAAAATCCAAACCCAGTGCAGAAAATCCACAAATTTGCAGGCAGCTCTTCAAATGAAGCCCATAATACAGTAAATCCTTTTTTTTGTTTTTGGGAAGAGTTTATCCAAGCAGCAATCGTATGGGAGTTCAGTCCTTCCCCGTAGAGAGCTTCGTCATGATTCCACACAGAAAGGATTGGGAATCCCTCAGTGGAGCAGAAGCCCTCCTCTCTCTGCCTCTCTATCTCACTCACATGCAAACAAACACGAATCGACACAGACCCCTCCCCCTAGTCCCCTGTGCACTCCTCTGTCCTGTGCCATTTGCCAAGCGGGAGGGAATCCACTGGGGGCTCATTCATCTTGGCCCTGCTGGCCCCCCGCAGTGACAGATGCTATTGGGGGCCTAAAGAGCTAAGATTGGTGCGTGTGTGTGTGTGTGTGTGTGTGTGTGTGTGTGTGTGTGTGTGTGTGCATGTGTGTGTGGGGGGAACAAAGACATAGTCTCACATCTGCCTGCTGCAACACAGCTCTGCCACGCGTGACCCCCGTTGCATCAAGACATCCTCCATGAGCATCCTGGAAGTTTTCATTTTCAAGAAGTCAGGGGCAAGGGGTTATGCTGGAAGTCGGGGGTTGGTGGTAGTTCCTTAAATCTTTTCTCACGCTCAAGCTCAGCTCTAGCTGCCACACCCAACATTTTATTGGGGGCCAATTTAGCTACGGGACCAAGGGGGTTGGGGGGGTGGAGGGGGGGGATCCATCACCAGCAAAGTAGGGACAGGAATGTTGGGTCGGTTTGAGCATTTTGTCTCCACAGCCTTACCCAGGATTGACCCCACACACCAGGCTTTTTTACTCCTGCTATAAATACCAGGGGCTCATCCAGTCAAAATAAATAAACAAAAATGTGCCGCAAATCAACAGCTGCTGGCAGATGTTGGGGATTATACATCATTTGTGATCGTCGATAGCACCTTATCCTGATGCTGCAAACTGGGGAAGGAACCGATCTCTGGAACCGGAGATTTACCCAAACATCTTCCTTTAGATCAAATTTAATGCAACTTAAAAAGGCATTTATCAGTCTGAGATTCAGTCTGTATGACAATCTTGAGTAAAAATAGTAGTCTATTTTTTATAACAATAGTCTATAACATGATCAAATTGCCTTGATTTAAAGTAATAGATCATTGAGTTTATAAGTATAGTAATATTATCTGTAAGATTTAGATGATATATTTATGTTGATAAATTTACTAAAGCAAAGACCTAAATATTCACAAAATTTTATAATAATTACAGTAATGTATGCCATGTAGCAAATTTATTTTATTTAAAACATAAATAAAAGGCTGCTGCTTAACAGACATGCCACTTCATAAATACTGTTTTCAAAACTAAGACTGTTTGCATTTGTGTCCTGAAATATTTATATAATATATTATATATTTATATAGTAACAGGTCAATATGACTCTTTTGTAAACTAAGGCAACATGTAGGAACCGTTTATCAGTCGACTAACTGATGGAACAATAAGTGGGGTGGGGACACTTATGCTACTATCTACTCTATAAAGATAAACAGCAAATCTGAAAATCTGAATCTGAATTCTGAAAAAGACTTCAATCTGTAGAAATGGTATGATATCTTAACTTTTTAAGATCTTGCTATACTTATTGCAAACCAAGCCAAACTACATGTTTTCAAAACCTCCCCCCTACAATGTTATGTGTAAAAGGCTAACCTGTATGAGAAGATGGTCTTTCTGAAAACTCATTAGGGTCAGAAAATGTCAGCAAGAATTTGTCGGGTAAACATAAGGTCTGAGCAAACTAACATCGACTGCATGGAAGGAATTCCAGGTCACAGAAATGCTTTTACATCAAAAGACCTGGCTTAAATTTAAATATTTTGGTATTCTTATCTTGCATGAGAAAATTGTTTTAATAAGAAATTGAAACATTTTTTTGTATCTAGATGAAACAGTCTTGACTGTACAAACTTTAATTGTCAAACAACTTTGAAGACATTTTTTAAATTCTTCACTTTGAGCTCAGGATTTTCTACACTCTGCCAGGGATGTTCCAGTTCATTACCACAGACACGGTCAACAGTTGTTTTAACCAAGTTGTGCGCAACTCTTCTCACCTTCGTTCCAATGGTTATATAGTGGCACTCTGAGTGTGAGGGCTGCTGTAAACAACAACATCAGCCAATCGGGGCCTTCATTAGTCTTTGCAGAGCTTTCATGCACTCGTTTTCTCAAATCTACCAGACTTTCTTCAACCCTGGGATTTAGTTTAACTGTGAATTTTCTATGTCTGCTGCCGATTTAAACCCCACATTTAAACTTTTGTGACATTTCCAGGAGTTTATTTGGGGATTCATTTATCTGTAACTATAAAAATGAAATCTTTACACCTATTGTTCTTATAGCAGCAAGTTCAACCAGGGGAAAAGAGCTGTCAGCGTCATTTATCTGCAAGCCCCTGACTTTAACGTGGCCTGTCTTAAGCATCCTATTGAAAATGGAGATAATGAGTAAGCCCGGCATTTTCTCTGCCCACAAAGACTCTGTGCAAAAAGAAACAAAAGAGTGTAGATTGAAAACTTTCCCGCCCCTAAGCTCATCCCTCATCCACAGAACTGAGCACCAAAGAGGACAAAGGGGAAGTGCCCCTGCCAGTGCCACCAGAGGAAAGACAAGTGGAGTCACCAAAAGTAGTCTCTGGGAAACAAAAGTAGGGTTAGGGCTTTTACATTTTAAAAAAGGGGAGACTGGAAACGAGTGCTTCCAGCAGCAATTCTTGGGGTAGATGCGGCTAGAAAATAAACATTTTGTATGTATGTAAAGAGATCTTGTAGTATGAGATGCTCCAAAGTAGAAATTGTTGGTCAAATTGTAATACAATAGCTGTAAACTGGAGATTTTAACTGGTGAAGTAGTTGTAAGAGACTAAATAAGTGCCCTGGACATGAAGCTGTGCGCCATAAAGTTGACACCTTTTTGTGTCCACGATTAAGATTCAACTTGTGTAGAAGTAAGAAAGGAAGTCATTCTTGCCAAACATGCTAACAAAGTCGGCACATGGACGCTAAAAAGGACAACCTCACTTTTAAATAGTTTACTTAGCAGAATTTGTATGCTTATTTGGATAGCTAAATGGATAAATAAAAAATAAGAATGATTTGAAAGCATGAAGGGAATACTTTGAGTGGCTAACGATTTACCAGTGACAACAGTTAAGACCATAAACACCATGGGGTTCACAAGTAAAAAGACTAGTGAGCAGACATTAACCATAATTAGTGTAGAGTTTTCTGGCATAGGTATGACAAGTAAGTATATTGTATTATTTTTATCCAACTCTAATTTTATCCTTTTGTGATTTTGATTGCTTCATATGCTACTTTGACATTGTCGTCTGTGGGAAATGTCTGTATTAACCCTGTACCAATTTGTGCCTCTGTTGACAACATAAACTTTGAACTTTTTTTCAACTCATACTTTACAACAAGAACATTTGATACATGTCTCCTATAAACAAACTATCAAAAGGATTTCACAAAGAAGAATCTTAGGTTGATATTGGGTGATAATCTCTCATGTTTCACAAAATTCAAAAGTTTTAAACAGGGATCAGAACTACAATAAATAATAACAGACTGGATACAAAGTTTTCTGATAATAATGTACAATATAACAAAGTTACTTATGAAATTTGATCAATACAGCGTCATAATTCTTGGAAATACTTGACCAAATATAAACTTTGACAACATGGTTTTATGACATGGGTACAAAATGAGTTGTTTAGAGATATCAAACAGATAAAAGACGGGAAAAAAATGGGTGCAGAAGCCGAGCAGAAATTGGTGAAGAGGGGAAATGACCTGGAGTCATCTCGCAACATCAAGAGACAAAAAAATCATAACTAATAAACAAACAACACAATACAGCCATCTTGTGAAAATTCCCGTGGCAGAATTCGCTTTTCTACCAGAGAACATCGGGCTATGTAACGCTGTAGGTGTGAGGACTCTCGCTTCCGTTTACTATCCGTGTGGTAGCTCTAATTTCCTTATAAAAGCCCAGAAAAAAAAAAATCTTCGAAAACCTCCTCCTCCTCCTCTTTGGTCCTCAGGACTACCTGCTGGGCCCTGAAGTGCAAATTGCTGCTAGTGAGGATAGCAGATGAGTAAGGTCATTCATGGCTTTCAAGTGAGCCAAACAAACAAAGGCAAACATTCCAGCTGAATGCCATTGCTGAAGTCGGCAGCAACACAGAGAAAAAGAGAGACAGTGCAGGGCAGGGCTCAGTGAAAATAATGGCTTCAGGGTACGTGTGTGTGTGTGTGTGTGTGTGTGTGTGTGTGTGTGTGTGTGTGTGTGTGCGCGCGCGCGCGTGTGTGTCTTTGTGGGCATGTGCTTGCACGTGCACGTCTGTGCCTGTGAGTTCTTGGGGGGGATTATCCGTGGAACTATAAAGTGGGGTGAAACAAGGTTTAAAGCCTGATGTGACCAGAGGGAACGGGGGTAGGGCCTTCGGGCCTGAGCTGTGGTGGACAAAAGGAGCATTTGGGCAGATGAAGAAGTCATCATCATTAAGCCACTGGAGGTTTACTGTCCACTTATAAAGCTCATTTTAAAATTAGGGGAAAGGAGGACTGTGTGTGTGTGTGTGTGTGTGTGTGTGTGTGTGTGTGTGTGTGTGTGTGTGTGTGTGTGTGTGTGTGTGTGTGTGAAAGGACAGAGGAACTGGTGACGCCAAGGAGAACGGCCTAGTAACTTGCTGTGGAACATATAGGAGCTAATTCATTAGGGGACAAGAAGGCTTTATGTTACCACCGGGTTGATTGGAGTGGTGACCTTGCCACAGACTGCAGCCTAGAGGATGAGTTTAAGGGCAAGGTATTTAACCTTAAACTAAATCTCAGCTGCAGACAAAGGCCAGCATCATTTCATGGTAAATGCCTATCAAACAGAGAAGTGATGCAGCACAAATGGAAAACAAGCTTAGTTAAAAGACGCCAATTCAGAACTGCTTTGTGCAGCTGATTCTTTTTCCTCAGAGGAAAGTCTTACATAAAGGACCTTTAGAATGTGGGTCGAAAATATTATCAGGCGTGCAACTGGAAGTGTAACTACTGGTCAATTCATTGATTAATGACTCAATATGGAATCTGTAAAGGGTGATTAAAAAGGTTTCCACAATTTAAAGTTTTCAGCATCTTATTTGGAGACTGAGTTGAAAGTGTTTACGCTTTGCTCTGTTCATCTAAACGAAGCTTCTTGGTCTTATTTATATTACATGATAAATACTCAACTCGTAAAACAAACGGTAAAATGTGTTTATTCAGCCATCTGCTGCACAACGTCCTGAACATCTGGCTGCCTTTTGAGCCAGCATCTGTTCTTTTGTTCGCTTTGTTACTTTAGTTACTCCAGCATATAAAATTTGAATTTGATTATCCTAGCTTGTGTTTATCCCTCTTCTTTCAATTCAGACATGTATTTCTTAAAAATGTGCAATTTGTTTCATACCTTTTAAATGACATTGCTTTGCTCTGTGTGGAACCTATTTCATCCAGATGTTTGTTTCTGATAGGAAACAAGATAAACATTTCTCAAAAGCATGGAAAAATCTTTACAGGCATTAAAATAATTTAAACCTTTCTTATAAGTGCTGACCGGCTTGTTGAGTGTTTCCACTGGTATTTTTGACAATAAATCTTTGGCGATGACCTCCAAGTCTTTGAGGTTGAAAGGTCCCTTACCATCGCCATGATCTTTAGTTACCACCACAGACTCAAAGAAGAAGCACAATGACTTAAGAAACTACTTAGATGAAGAAGAAAAATACTTCTTTTGAGACCTGTGCACTTTCTCCTACACATTTAGCGTTTTTCTTTTTAAAATATATTTGTTGAATTTAAAAATATGCAGCAGAAAGTTCACATTAATCTCAAGAAATACTACACTAAAATGCATAAGACCTATCAAAATTGCCAGTTGTAGCTCAACATTCAACTGGGAAATTTGGTTCCATGTATCTTAACCCTAATCGAGGAATGAAAGTGAAGGACAAGTGACAGTTTACAAGGCTATTCATGACTGTGCAACAAAAGGCCTGCCAGTGAACCCAATCTGCATTTTACAGCGGCGCCGGGTTGAACGCCAGTTCACCAAATTTGCAACAACAGGGGAGAGAAACAGTACCCTAATACATTTATGGACTTATTCAGGGAATAATTGAAGTGGACCACAATGAATTCTACATCATACAGTAAAGCTGTCATTGGAGGTGGTCAAATATCGGTCAATGCTGAAGGATAATAAAAGGTCAAGAGTGAAGAATAAGCGCTTTTAATGTTAATGTGAAGGCATCGAAGCGCTGTGTTCTTGTTCTGGTGAATCATTCTCTGTTTTGTGTCACAATACATTAACTATTAAAATACATATTAATCATCCATCCCTTCTTAATCCTTTTCTGAATTATACTTTAGTCCTCCTCCACCATCATCACAGATGTTACTTCCAACATCTGGTCCACACTTAATGGCTCATCCTGAAGCAGATCTTTGATGAGGGTTGACCAGGCCATGTTCCGGCAATAAATGCTTGTTTAGACAGCCCTGTTTGTTATGGGAGGTAAAAGGAGAGCCATGGATCACGCTGAAAGGGCCAACACTATCACAACATTTGCTCTTATCAGATGACAAACTGAGTAAAAGGGGGTCAGATTCCCAGTTCCAGAAGCTGGCCTGGGCTGCGGTCGTCTCTCTGTCCACATCACAGGACGCGTGATTAATGCAATACTAATGGGAGATTTTAGAGGCGATCACTGCAAAGAAAATGCTAAAATTTCACTCGTTCTCTAAAGTAAAAGAGAACGAGTGGCTGGACAACCCTCCAGCCATGATTAAGGATCAATGTTTAGAAGTTGTTTTTTTCTGAAGAACAACATTATTAAAATTTTTAGCCACATCTTGCTGCATTCATTCTCTTCTTAATGTAGTTTTAGTACTCTAAAATGTATTTAAATTAACTAGATAACAAATCATTCAATCATTATGATTGGTATTAGAAGAAAGTTGTTTATATCCATTAAATATGTGGAGTTTTGCTAAAACCTAAAACAATTATAATGCACTGAAGTGATTTGTTAGCCAACAGACGAAATGCATATTTGGTACAATCTGAAATCTATTTTTTATATTTTCCGTGTGTTATATATATAGTTGCTGAAAAACACTCCAAGACATCTATTTGTCATGCGCAGTTGGTTTCAGCATAAAGTTCAGCATAAGCCCTAAAATTGTGCACTTACTCTATGCCCAGTTCCTAAAATAAAGCTGGATACAAATTTAAAGCAGTTGTTAGAAAACAACAACTTGTTTGCCACCTTTAACATGGTCTATAGTCATTATAAGAGTATAACAGAGGACGTGCTGGGTTAATCAGAAACTCAGACAATTCATGGAATCACAGCAGTCAAAGTAATATCAATGTCTGGAGCATCACAATTGTCCACTAAAAATTGAAAGCAATATTTAGTGAGCCATAATATTTCAGGTCCAGGTGTCCCTTGACATCTTTAAGTACTTTCAGAATTTTAGTATAGTCAAACTTTTAACTTTAACTAAATTGTACACATTTGTATGTTTTTTTTCTTTGTTTTTCGTATGGCTTTTAAACTAGATAGAAAAAATCTGTGTCACTTTGGCATTGATTTGTGCCACTGACAAAAAAATTTTGATCAAAATGTTATTGCAGTTTGAGTTTTGTTTTAAAATTGTATTTATTTATTCCCATGTGTCGAAACCCCTTCAAAATGATTATTTTACCAACAATTCTTAATGCTTGAAAACCGCTTTCTACAAAACATGAAAAGATAGGATAAACACTAATTCTCCCAGGGTCAGAAAAAAATCCCTAGAAAACATTCATGTCTTCACAAATGAGAGAGACAACAAACAGAACTTTACGTTTAAAGGATCCTTTCACAGCTAAAACTGGCATTTTAACACTTAAGATAATTTCTTAAACAGTTAAGAATTAAGAAATTCATAATAAATAACTTAGACATGATCAGGGCTGCAATTAGTTATGGCATTTTATCAAAAAAAGAGATGTTTATGCATTTCACCATTTTTTTGTGTGCAGAAGTTCATAAAATAAAAGAACCCCAGAGATCACAGATTTAGGGCCAGTACTAATGTTAAAGCTGAACAAATATATATCATGTCTGACTAATTATAAAAGTAACTTCTAACGCCAGACAGCCCGTACTTCTTCAGATTTAATTTTCCAGAGTTCCTAGTCCACCATTAAATATAAATTGCGCACGTTTACTAAGAATTTATGGCAAACATTTCCACAGCAGATGGGTTTTAAATATTTAATCTGCAATAAACATGAAACTAGAGGGAAGGAAGAATTAAAAAAATAAGAAAGACTCAAGTTGTGAACGAAAGTACAGATGCTAAAAAGGAAAGGCGGTAAGAAGCAAGGAGAGAGAAAACTAAGACAGAAGGACACAAAGACGCACGGATGGGGGACACAGGGAATGAGGAGGAAGGAAGACAAGGACACAAGAAGGACACGGGGGAGGAGAAAATAAGTCTAGAAAGGTAAGAATGAAGGATACAAGAGTGTGATGTAGAAGTTAGAGATCAAGAAGGCAAGGACAGAGATAGCAAAAGAAGGACGGACATAATGAACGACAAAAGGGCGTAGGGTTAAAATGTAGCACACAATGAAGGAAATGACAAATAGCCTACAGTCATAAAAAAACAGAAAAGAAGAAAAGAAGGTCTGATCAGGTCAAATTTTATATGATTGTCTCAACTGGCTTCACTTAGTTTTAAATGTTTCCCTTCCTGACACATTAACCTAATGTTTGCCACACAGGAGCACCGAGCGCTCCTGGAGAGGACATAAGAAAGAGCTTTGTTGTCTTCATCAGGCATCCAGAGAGAGAGATCCACTTTGCACAATGGAGCTGCTCCTCTCTTTTCCTCTCTGAAAAAGGTCTCAGGCACCTTGAATCCATTTGAGTGACAGCGTGACAAAGAGACTTCTTAATGTCCCGGCGACAGAGCCTCCTCCTCTTTCCCTCCAAACTTCCTTACGGGGCGATCAGCTGTGTCCATCGTGCCCCCTCTTCCTGACCCCCAGGCGGCACTGCTTCATCAGCAGCACCCCTTCCCCCATCGTCCCCCCTCTGTCTCTCGCCACCCTCCAGATTAATAAGCACAGGGTTGCCCGCGGTGACGGAGCTCACACTTAAATCCCATCAGCCCTCCTTACAGCAGCAACCGGCCTTTTTGTCCTTATGGGACAAAGAAAGCAGAGTCACCCTTTGTTTGAGACTTGACCCCCACACACAAATCTTGCTGATGTAAAAAGGTGACAGTAAGACCTCCTGAGGCCTTTATTCAGAAACTATACCTTAAAAAGATTTTTTTTTTTTAAACTTGGGCATAAATTACAGCAAAGGCCAATTAAATAGAATAAGCAAAAAATAAAAATAAATACATCAATTAATTAGAAGTTATTTTCAGATAGACAACAATTAAGTAGCATTTGGGTCTCAAGATTTCCCAAACACCTTATTATGTCTTCAAACTGAACAGGCACAATGAAGCTTGTCATCCATGGTGCCATGTTCCAAAGACTGTAAATCACAGACAGAGTTAATAAATTCAAAACCACTGCAGAATCATTCAATATACATGAATCAGGTAAATATTGTTTTTTCTTTTTCCCACTTCAGACAAGATTAAGAGCTTTATATTTATCCACAGTAAAAAGACCTTCCCAGAAGGTTTCCTGCACCATTAGTTGCTCCAACGGTAATGCTCAGTGCTATGTGACAAGCTCTTAATGGATAAATCTTGTTTTATTTAATCTTACTTTAATAATATTTGATATAAGAAAATTAAAAGCAATAATAATAATAATAATAACAACATACTATCACCTATGCTTTCACAAAGATCCACAAGAAAATTGAGCGATTTCTCAAAAAAACACTCAAAAATAGAGACACACTAATCAGACTGGGGTTTTTTCTGGAGACTGCCAAATCAAGGAAAACAAACATGTGCTCCAGGGCCTACAATAGTGGTAGTTGTTTTGGACATTCTGCTGTGTCCACTTGGAGATATTTGATCCCACAGCTTTGTGGGACAACTTGTCAAAATGTACAACCTCAGTCAAACATCAGGAGAGAGCTGAGAGATTTCATTGGATTAGCTCAATGTTCTTACAATATATTAACCAATGGCCACTCACAGTTGGTGAAAATATGCCCAGCCTACTGACAGTCCAGTACTGGGGCGTACTGGGCGTCACCCCAGTATGCTAGATGGTCAGTCCACTACTTGGAAAAAGCCGCCTGTATGCAATATCAGGCTCACGAACAGTGTCCTCGTTTTTTTTTACTGACTCTGTGTTCCAAATAGGCTTTTTAAAAATCTGAAGTGGGTTGCATGACATCCTTTCAAAAGCTGTTCCTCAATTGTTAATACACAAGCTTTCCTGTTTGCTTTCTGTTATCAGATTTTCACGTTCCTCTTGTATTTGCTGCAGTACTTGAGCTGCCAATGTTAACACAGTGGGAGCATGGAAGAGGAAAAAACAAGGGAGCTAGAGAGAGAGAGAGAGAGAGAGAGCGAATGACCTCCGCTGCCACAGAGGAACATCGAGTCCTCGCGGCAGAGCGCTGGGTCTTGGTCACCGTAGCCTTGGACAAGCTGCAGCAGCCTATGGGAAAGCATTCTTGCAGCAGGCAGCCCTCTCCCCCGCAGTCCTGGCAGCATCAACACAAACTGACCTTGTGCAGAATCCTGTTTGGGGTTGTTTGAATGTTTGTAATTCAGTGTGAGCAAGAGCAGGGAGCTTAGGGAATTATATATGTGTGCAAAAGGCAGAAATGCTGATGCTAGGGTGATGTGGGAAATCTGGCTGGAAGCCTGAGTGTTTCCAGCTGTCGTCGCCGCAAATTCGGTCCGTTGTAATTATTGACGCTTAATACATAAAACTGGACACAGTCGTTAAGATGAAATCACAAAATGTTAAAACCTACAATTCTGCTTAAAGTGGACAAACTCAGAAGAGCAAAATCTTATTAATTTTCAGATATTTAGCTTTTATTACTTAGAAAGATTACTAGATTACTGCATCTTTTAAGATATAAGTTTCTGGTACTGGATTAGCACATATTTGTAAGTGTAAAGTAGCACATGTAATAAACTCTCCCTCCATTGTTTCAAGTGAAATGGATGGCTGGCAGCTTCCCCTGCAGCTGTGAGGATCTAATTTTAGCAGGCTTTTAGATGACTGAGTTCTACAGTTCAGCATGCAAACATTGAGGATGGCTGCTGCTATTGCTTATATTCTAGGTGAGTGAGGGTTTTTTATAAGTCTTGTGTTCTACTATTTATGTTACCAGAATAATATCTATGCTATGGTAACTAGTTATTAAGTCTGTTAATTAAATTATGATGTTTTTGTGTGTAATAGATCATCATAAAGTACTTCACAATTGTGAACGGCATGGAAAATGACACAAGGCTTTATGATTCACAAACAGTCTGAAAAGTGTTGCATTGCATGCATCTGCTTAAAGCAGTAGTTTGTAGAAGCACCTTTGCCTCTGAAACCCTTTTCAGGTATGTGTTTATCAGCTTTGCACATCTAGAAACTGGAATGTTTTCCATTCTTTTGTTGTTTTTTTTGTTTTTTGTTTTTTTCAAAATAGCTGAAGCTCATTTAGATTGAATGCAGAGCCAGAAAGAACTTGCAAAGTCCTATCACATATTGCCTGTTACATTTGAAACAGGTCTGGGCTTTCTATATATAAAGGAAGGGATGCCCAAATTATGGTTTTGGATTTACAATCATTTTACTCCATTCTATTTTGTTTAGTTAATGGAAATATTGCATGCTTAGATTACTATTGAGCACATAAAAGTCATGATATTAGCTATTTTTTTGTAAATTTAGTCTCTTTATAAAGATTTTGTGGGACCCACAAGTAATTTGACTTTAAGACATACAGTGTAGCACAAGTATTAAGAAGGTTGGAGACATGTTGTCTTAAGGAGTTTATTAGTTTTGTCTACAATGAGATGTTTCTTGTGACACTTTGCCTTGGGACACAAAATAGTGTCAGGAAATATATTTTATACTTGACACTGTATTTCTAGTGAGATGCACTTGACTAAAATTAAAAGTCAATCATATTTACACCATAATTAAACAAGGAAATTGGCTTGCAAACAAGATTTGTGTTAGACTTATCATTGTTAATAGTTTGATTGTTAAATTTTTAATCGGTCCAAAACTCTTAAGCCCAAAATCATTGAAATCAACATACTTAGACTTAAAATATAGGTATTTTTCCCAATAAGCTTTTTTCCCAGCTATGTTGTAAATCTTGCAGTGATGACTATAATATGCCTATGCCTATGTGCCTATGCAATGCCATTTGGGTCTAGTGTGAGCATCTGCTTCCATAAAATTGTTCAACTGCACTAATATTAGCATGCGAATTCAAGTAATGACACTTTCAACACACTAGCCAACAATTATTAACCTTCAAATAGTCCTGCAACATATGTATATTGCAAACATTTATACTGCCATGACAATATCCAATGCCTATGAAACATATTCACCCTTTGGATGTTTGACCCTTTTATGTCTTTACAAATCATGATCATCAAAATTTGGCTATTTCTAACAAAGTATATTACAAAAAAAGTGTTTAACTTCAATGTGAAAACTGAAGTTAATATTCAGTTAACTCCAGTTAACTGAATATTAATGCATCTTATGCATCTTTGCATTAAAAAATATGCAAAGATGCATATTTTTAATGCCACTTAAAAAATATGGTATTTCATAAATATTCACCCACTTCAAGTCAGAATTTTCTAGATGCATCTTTGGCTGAAATCACAGCATGGAGTCTGTAGGTCTCAGCCAGGCCCGCACATACACCTTAAAACTTCCAAAACTGTCATAATCCTGGCTGAGAAACAGCCCTTTCAAGTCCTGTCCTCAATAGAGTATTGGATTGAGGTCTGGGCTTTGACTAGGCCACTAGTCTCTCCCATCTCAGCTGCTGAAGCTTATAAATCTTTCAGGGGTTTTTTTGTATTTTTCCACTGATATTTTGCCGATTTCACAGTGCTGACGAGCTCCATGTTTTTGAGGTTTGAGTGCATCCCTGCCATCATCTAAGTTTTCCCTCCACATATTAAGGGATCAGATTTATTTCTCCTAGTCAGAAGTTTAAACTAAGATTAGTTTAAACCTAGATTTACCAGAAACATTGATAAATTTAGGCTCAACTGTATTTACTACCTTTCATTGCTTTATTTTATTTTTGTGAGAGAGTTTAAAGAAATTCAATCATTCATATTCTTTAAAGTATAAAAACATAAAATGGCATATAACTTATCTTAATATACTATATGTATAGTAATATAGAACTTAAAATGTTTTGATAGAAATTCAATAAGTAGATGGAGGCAAAATCTTGTGTTGCATCTAAAAATAATACTTCTGTTCATCAAAGTAAGCAGTGAATATATCTCATGTGAGCAGAAATTTTCCACTGGTGCAGGTTTGGACGGATGACAAAATCTGTGTCACCCTGACCCACAGATATCCGTGTGGAAATGCTAAATCAAGAAGAGGGAGTATCCTCAACTTTCCACTTTCTGTATTTAATTGACCAAATTTTAAGTCACATATTGACTGGATGGTTGTCATTTTTACACAAGAATATTTAAGCTCGAGCACCCCTTTAATCATTACTCGGAATTTAATTCAAAACAGACAGTAAAGTGAATGTTTAGAGGCTAAGTTAGCAACCTCGAGAAATCTGATTCACTACAATCAAAAAGATGATCATCAGTGCGTAAAGAAAATTGCATGAAGAGAAAACGAAGACCCCAACAATGAAATTTAACCTAAAAATAACACCCCCAAGACTTCCCCCCCAGACAATTGCGGTTGAATCCTCTCCATGACACAGTACACACTGTTCTCTTTTAGGAGAACAAGAAAGGTGCAGGAAGAAATTTCTGGCTGCAGACTGTGTTCCTGTGGAGTTGGCACCTGTGAGTAGGGGTACACCCAGTGAGAACACAGTGTTCCATAACAGCAGAGTGCAAGGGGGGATTCTCAGACAGATGCTTTCCAGGTTTCAATGGCAAGAATGAGGCTGTGTTATTTATAAGTGCTCTCTGTGAAGCATTGTGAACACTTTGCACTTCGTGAGCTCATACTGGTGTAATGGAGCCCACAAAAATCTAAAAAAGTAGATATAAAAAAGGAGGACCACTGTAGATATGAACCCAGGCTTCATGCCTCTGTGTATCTGTAAAGTCATTTCTGTGTCAAAGAGTTCAACTCAGCAAACAGAAGAGACATTCCTCTTCAAACTTGACATCTTGACATTTTTCTGGAAACGCATGCATGCCCTTGCACCTAATGCTGTTTCCTGACAAACAATTCATGTGCACAGTAGTTCGTTCCATTTCTGCCAAAGAGTTTATTTTGGGTTTGATCTTCCGATAAGTAGTGCAGGAACAAAGGCTGGAAGTAAAACTCCTTCGACTATGTAAGCTTTGTATTTGGAGCCACACATTAAGACGAGCAAGTAGAGACAGAGCAGACTGGATTCACTTCACTGAGTCAGTCAGTGATCCAGCGGTGGCAGATAAGAGCTTGAACTGCAAGTCAGAATCTCAGATAAGAACAGGAGGAAGTGCAATCTACTGGGGTCGTGTTCCAATCATACATAAATCCACATAGACACACAGACACACACATCTATTACCTCACACAATTTTTATCCGAAGCCTCCCTAGCAACAAAGACCAGAATATTCAGGCCTGTCTGTTTTTTTTCTCCCACTCTGCATGCCCTACCTTCCTGACAGTCAGCTTTCATCAATCACTAAAAAGCCACACTCTTCTGTTGTGACGAAAGGACTGAGGGAGGTTTCATCTTTAAAACCCTTAACACTATTAGTCTGTAAAAAAAAACAAAACAAAAAAAAAAACCTTCACTCCCCAAGTCTGTGAAACAAGTTATGCACAAGTAAAATAGCTGCAACACTTTCAAGTAATGTGTCAATGTAAGATGCATTTGGTTAAATCCTTTCATATGAACAGTTCAAACTAAATATTTACATAGTCTGTATAGAATAGCATATAGCCATATCTAATAAATATGCTTTCTGATGAGACTTGTTGTCAGATTAAAAGTACTTCTTGAAATTAGCAACCTTTAAGCAGGAATTAAACCTACCTGACATTAAGCACATATGAAATGTATAATGTATGAAATCTGTGATATAAAAGTTACTACAATCATGAATTATTATTTAAAGGTTTTATTGGCTCTAGCAGCCTTTATTTGATAGTTAATTGACAGGAAAGTGGGAAATGAGAGAAGGGGAAGACATGCAGCAAAGGTCGCCAGGTCAGGAATCAAACCTACGACGGCCACGTTGAGGACTAGGGCCTCCCTATGTGGGATGTGCTTAACCTCTGCGCCACCACAGCATACCACAGGAATTATTTCAATGCACTGCATGCACAATTACATGTAACCTTTATCCATATTACTATGCAAAATGTCTTGACTACCTTTTAAGTTTTGGAATAAGAAGTCAAATACTTCAAACAGTAATGAAAAAAAACAGTAATGTTTTTATTACTGTTTTTTTCAAGTTGCAAGAAAGGTCCAAGAATAATTATTTGAGTATTCTTTCAGAACGCAAGGTGAAAACTGGCAAAGAATAATATGTTTGCATTTAAACAGGAAAAAATAAAGGATATTTAAATGGAATAAAAGGCTTCCTGCAGGTGAAACTAAGACATACAGTAACAGCTGATGGTGGATGGGAGCGAGGAGGAAGCCCCTCCCCCTTCCAAAGGGATCAATGCACATAAATGGAAAGGGTCACAGACCTTTGACATCTCTTTTAAGCGGGGGCAGGGAGACGGGCTTTTGTCACATTGGTTTTAATGATCCAATTGTCAAGTGTGTCATACAACTTTATATGTCCCCAACAGTTTGATTCACATTTCACCCCACTGCATGTCCATTTCGTAATTATATCACAGCCATAGTTTTAAATCTTAAGGATAAAGATACAAAATATTTCTCCATATTTCATATCATTTCTGTTCAGCTGCCTTGTTTAGCTTTTCATCACTCCCACATCTGTTTATCCGTTTTCACCCTTCTCTTCCCCACCAAAGCCTCCCTTTAGCTGAACTCCAGCCTTTATCTGTGCTTTCACTCCCTTGAATTATTTGACGCATTTCTTAGCACAGATTTAAACACTTAGATAGGCAGGATATGCTTACATTTTATTCATGCTTCCACTGAACTCATATCAACAACGAGATTTGGTCCATCCACGAATGAGTGTTTCCAGATGCGCACTCCGGGAGACTAAGCTGTTCAAACTACCGCTTCTGACTAACACAGAGTGATTTACAGGCACTGAAGGTTTTTCTTTCATTGATTTGGACCCAGACATTTGCAGTGAACACAATGTTCCTGGCTTATTATAAAAGGCTTAATGTTTACAAGAATGCATGTGGAACACATTTAGCTCTGCAAATCAGAGTAGAAAGGCTCTTTTCATTTTAGTGTTTGGTTAAATATCAGCTGATCTACAACTACCTAAATGAGTTCATTGGATATCCATTCCAGTCTACCTCACACTAAAAACTATTACCATAAAAGTATAGAAAGATACTGAAATTTGTAAAAGGGGCTATTTGTTTTTATTGCAAGCTGCGTGAAAAACGTTTCACAGATGCAACTTTATTTATTAGCATGCCTGGATTTTGAATATCATGTGAAGATTGATAAAAGCTCCTTGACTTCTTCCAGGAGAGATAGTTTAGGTCCAAGAATGTTTATACATTCAAACTGAACATGTTTTGTTGCAAGTTATAAAAAACACAGCAGAATTTTCCAGTTTTTTATTTCAAGCTAGCTATGATTAGTCAAGCCACTGACACTGTATTTCTATTCAATTTATGCAGATAAACTCTACAGAATCATGTTCACAAGCAGTTTGTGAAGTACTCTGGTTGATGACTTATAAAAACTTTAACTTTCACCATGTTTTGAAGTTGTATACATTGAATCCAAGACTACTCTGAGTTTTTTAATATTCTGCATCAGGATTTTGACATCTATCCTTCTTGTACTTCTGGGATATTGGAAGATGTGCCATTTCAGTATAAATAAAACATAAATAACTGATGTTAAATTTATAAGCTACAAGTCTCATCTGGAAATAAATGAATTGCAAATGCACTAATAGCGAATGAACAGTTCCAACAGTTCTAACTATCCATCCATCCATTTTCTTTACACCCGTGTCCCTTAGTTGGGTCGAGAGGGTTGCCAGTGCCGATCTCCAGCTAACGTTCCGGGCGAGAGGCGGGGTATCAGCTCTAACTAGCTCCATCATATTTTTCCCCACAACATGAAGTAATTTCACTGAGATTTTGGAAAAAATTCCTTGTGATTAGTAAATCATAGAATCAATATGCCTCTACTTGTTGCTATCCACAGTTATTCAGTGAGTTAAGCTCAGTCGCTGTGCTGCAGTGCCAACTAAGATTATTTGGCCAAAGCTATAGGCTTCTAAACAATTAGTTTACTTCAAGAAAGACATATTTGACTGCTTGGAAATATTTCTGATAGCATATAAAAATAGACTCCCAAGACATGGGACACAAAAATACTGTGGTTTTTTTTTTTCCATTTTTAGTTTATTTACTTAAAAGGATTCTGGGACAGTAAAGCATTTCATGTAAAATTGCAACTGTTTTGCAATATTTTTTTAGGAAAATTGTTTGCTAATATGGGTGAACAGCTTGCTTATGCATGTTTAAATCACTAGCTGTATTTATTCATTTTTTTCCCAGAGCCGTAATGAACTGGATCGGGAGGAAACACATTATGATCAGACACCAATAAGCTTAAGAATCCACCCATCTTCTGAAAGCTGGGGAGCTTCACTTTAGTAAAACTACCAAAGATCTGGCAAATGTACTGATTGGTAACATCCTTGTAATTAGTCATATTTTTTTGTTTGAAACTAAGCTGCTTGTTTGATTTGCTGGCTTTAACTTGTTCCCCATGTTGGTTTACTGTTGTTTGAGAGTATTGTCTACTAATTTTTGTTATGTAACCTTGGCCTTTGTGCATATACCCCCCTGTGTGTTCATTGTTAGGTTAGGTCATCTATGTTTGTTTTCCTTAGTTGTGTTTGGCGAAGTTGACCTCTCCCCCCCACCAACAAGTCTTTTGTAAATCTTTAAATATTTTGCTTTTCCATGGATTTTGTAAATGTATTATGATAAAATTAGAGACAATATGTTTTTTAAAATAAATTTCTTCTTGTTTCACACTGCTTTATCTAAATAAATAAACAAAATAGATTATCAGATTCCACTTATTCAAGATAAAAGCCAGCCAAGCCACAGTTGCCTCCTTTGTTAAATCATTAACTTTGATTAACCACATTTTCTGGATCATTTTACCTCATCACACCACAAGCTAAAACTAATCCTAGACACAAAATCTGAGAGAAACATGGAGAGATCTTAAAAAGCAACGCAACAAGCTACAATTTAAAGAAATTGAACAACAGATGAGAAATTAAGCAATTAGCATCTAACAGTCTGGTAAGGATTATAAAGCCATTTCTAAGGTTTTAGGACTCTGGTGAACCATAGTGACAGTCGTTATTCTCAAATGGAGGAAACATGGAACAGTTCTGAACCTTCCTAGAGGTACAAAAATTAGAGGACATGGGTGCATCATCTGGAGGTCACACAGAAAACCTCCAGAACATCCAAAGAAACACGGACCTCACTTGACCCAATTAATGTAAGTGTTCATAAGTCAACTTTGAGAGACTTGGAACAAAAATATCATTCTTTGGAGAGTTTCATGGCCAAAAATACCGATGACAAGCATAAAACAAGGAGCCATCTGTTAAAAAACATTTTGCTGATCTGAAGATATTTTGCTGACAAGAGAAAGTATAATGTTCATTGGAAAAAGAGCTTCATACTGGCTTTAGGGGGGGGGATGCTTTGAGCTTCAGTATGTGCAGTTTTGTACATAATGACAATGCAATGAAAGTTCATTATACTGTGCAGCTCTAAATAAACCTAATTTAACTGAAAAGATTGAGAAATAATGTGTTTCTTCATTAAGAATTCTTTAAATTCTTGTGAGCATGAAGTTGTTTAATTTTGGCCTATAGTTATGAAACAGCATCCGAATAAACTGCATAGAGTTCAATATTGTTCTCAGAAGATTTTGACAATGTTTAGTAGGGATGTGCCGATCAGGTTTTTTCCTGCCGATCCCGATACCGATCACCCCTGAGGGCCGATCGCCGATTCCGATCCCCGATACCGATCACATAATCATTATTTATTTATTTTTTATCATAAACACTACTGTTACATTATGTGGAAAAAGGAACCATGAATTCACCTTAATTTA
>CAEGAF010017493.1:0-30995 GCA_903067075.1 Micropoecilia bifurca
ACACACACACACACACACACACACACACACACACACACACACACACACACACACACACACACACACACACATTAAGGGCATTTTAGATTAATCAACTGAACTAACAGTTTTGTTTTGGACTGTGGGAGGAAGCGGCTCCCGGACAGATTTCACATGCATGGGAGAGAGAACAAAAGTGCTAGCAAATGCTCCACCGGCCTGCAGCGATCGACCCGTGAAATGTGAAGGGAGAAGCAATCAAATAAATAAATAATTAAATAATTAAATAAATAGCAATAGCTATATAGAAACGTTATATAAGAATAATGCTACGTTCGTTAAAAATATCCTCCTTTATGTTTATTTTGTGAAAAATTAAGCGGGAAAGCTCTTTCGACGTACCGAAAAAAGCGCCCCCTACAGTCACAGTAAAGCATAACAAGGTGCCTGTCGAGAAATTGACAGGAAAAAGCGGTCCGTTTTTTTTGTTTTTTTTTACTATTAGTTAAACATGAAAAGAGAATCAACGCAAACGCAGATTTCTACTCATCTGTATTAGTTTTTTTTTTTTCCAAATAAATATAAAACAATTTGTTCGATGGTTTTCCACTGTTGGTCAATACCAAAATGTACGCGGGCCCCATCTATCTTTATTTATTTAACTATTTCTTCAAAATGATAAATAAATAAATATATATACATATATACAACTTCTAGCTTTATTTTATTTTAATTAATTATTCATTTTTCACTTTTTTCCTTATTAGGAGGAGGTGTCGCTGCATGAAGTCCTTGAAGTTGGCCCCCGTCCTGCATTAACCCCCCCTCTGCCTGAACCGCGTCCGCTGCGTCCTCAAACAGGGCGCCTTTAAGACCCAGCGGAGTTGGGAGGGAAACCCCGCGGCTGTAGTTGTTTCTACTCTCGGGATTGTCAGCCAGTTATTTGCGGGGAGGCGCTGTAGCCATTTCGCCACATGAAAAAGCATGATGCGCTGAGCGAACCAACATCCGAGTTAGTTGGTGGAGAAGAGAAATCAGCTTTGAGAAGCTCCGCGCGCGCGCACACACACCCGCACCAACTCGCGCGTGATTACGCACGGCGCACAGACACGCACACACTTCCTCCTCGTCCTCCGTGGAAAAAAAAAGAGGGAGAGAGAGGAGCAGAGTGAGAGAGGGCACACGAACTTCCAACTCTCCCATGTGGAAAGCAGAGGTTTGGAGATAAGGTGTATTTTTCCCCCCCTCTTCGGAGCTTTCCCCCCCTCTGCCCCTCTCTTTCTCCCTCGGAGTGTTTTTCTTTTTCTCCTTTTTTCCCCCCCTTCACCCCGGATATTTGTGTTCCTATGAGAGTCTTGCTTGGCGAGAAGAGAAGTTTGGTTGTTTGCCTGGTCGGCTGAGGAGGAGGAGGAGGAGGAGAAGAAGAGTCTGGTTAAAAGTGGGGGGAAGATGGTCCACAACGCCGCTTGGAGAAGGAGCTTCCTCTGCGTCCTGGCGCTCTATCTCGGCTTTGCCTCCCCGCCGTGCAAAGCTCGGCTTTACACGAACCACTGGGCAGTCAGGATAGCCGGCGGATCCGAGGTGGCCGATCGGATAGCGGAAAAATATGGCTATAGGAACATGGGACAGGTAAGTCACAGACTGCGACCCGGCCAGAGTTTGTGTTTGTTCATTCGTGTTTGCTTCAACTCAACGCGAGTAGGACGCAGATTTGAAACGAGGGCACAAAAGTCGGAACCTGAACTAAAACTTCCTCTCCCGACTCTTTTTTTTCTTTGCGGCTCTCCGGACCTCAGATCGGGAGAGGGGAGCTGCGGGGAACAAAAGACTCGGAGAGCAGGATGGTACAACAGGTGCCTCCTCTCTAGGTTCCCGCAGATTAGTTCAGAAGACACAGTGAACTCGCTTTGAGCCTCGCTCACAGCTGTCTCCTGTGTTTGCTCCTCCTGACACAAACGTGAGAGCAGCCAGCGCTGCTTGGCTCTTGATCTTGGACACCTAGAGGTCCGGAGTGGATCCAGCTTATATAACAGCCAAGGGTGTGTGTGTGTGTGTGTGTGTGTGTGTGTGAGATAATAACGGATGATGTTCCCATGGAGAATTTGGATTAAAAAGGAGCAACTTTTTTCACCTTAGGAGAACTTTTTAATAGAAAGAAAGCACATTATGTTCCAACATAACTTTTTAGTGTTGCACCTCTTGTTTATAGGTTCAACCCTTTGAGAAATGACTGGGTGCTTTCACAAATCGTCTTATTATTCAAAAGTTTTGAGAATGATAAGTGCCGCATTTTAAAATGTTACAACAAATGGCGTGTAATTTCTAAATGTTACTGATCCAACATTGGTATCGATTACTAGATTTGAATTAACCAGTTTTGAGTCAAGCCCAAAATTATTCATACCCCTGCCAGATTTAGGTTCAAAGTCCTCTTTTGATTTGACCAACGTGTTTGGAGCAGAGCAGCCAGAGTTCTGATTTGAATTGCATTGATAATCTGTGGAGGAAGCTGAAGATTAGGGTGATGGCAATGAGGCATTCCAACCTCAGAGACTTGGAGCTCATGAGTCCAAGTGCAAATGTTCAAAAAGTTGTCCAGCAATGATAAGATTATAAATGATTATATAAAGCTAATGTTTACATTGCTGTTTTTAAAAAATAAAAACAAAGTTTTCTTCTTCTAAATTGATCCTCTCCACACTGTTTGGCTTATCTTTTGCGAGCTGCCTGCGTGATTTAGAATCAGTAACAAACTTTTTGGGTGATTGAAAGCATCATTTTAAATCTAGTGGCAAGGATAAATTGGGTAAGCTGCACCTGTATTTTCAGTTCCAAGTCCCTACCGCATTCAGTTGATTTGATGCGGTAAAGCAAGGGGCTTTTGTACAATGTGGTAGAAAATAACTTCCAACAACATATTTAAAGAAGTGGAAAAAGGAAAACTAACAGTTTTCCTGTTAGTTACTAAAAGTAACTAACAGGAAAACAGCGTCCTGCTGTTAGTTACTAAAAGTAACTAACAGCAGGACGCTGTGTCGGTGTCGGGAGGTTTTATCCATTTTCTTCTACATGTGTTTTGACAGAGTTGAAAGAGTGGCTGACAAAAGAAACCCCAAATGTGGACCCCACACACACTCCAGTACCGCCATCATACATGGGCAGCTCATGCCTGCACTTGCCAGTGTTGGGTGTGCAGACAGCACAGAACATGGGGAGGGGGGCATTCTGACAGGTTGTTGTGGGGTAGCCTAGTCAACAGCTATTGAATCCCCAACACCATCCCCTCCCTCTCCACCTTACCCAGCCTGCCCACCCACCGTCCTCCCGGAGAGAGTAGGCCTTAATGGCCTCGTTTATCCCCTCTCTTTGACAGCAACTAATGTGTTGAATCTCTTCTCCCCACCCCCTGCACCCCCTTTCTCAGACACACTCACACACACGCTCCCAATTTTTCCATACTAACCCCCCCCCCACACTAGGAATTCCCCGGCATAGTGGGTTGGCGCCCCCAACCCCCGCCGTTCGCCCTGATTTCCATCTCAATATGGAGCACTCATTGGACTTTGACACCTCATAGACAAGAGTTTCACTTCACTTCCTTATTTTGGGGTCAGCTGAAAGCCGCTCCCATGGGATTGATAGCAGCACACTCTGGTTGCTTGATGTGAACTCTGACATCTCTGTCATAGCCGACTCTCGGCATGTTTATCGCCACAACATTCATATTACTGTGAAATTAATTTTGGAATATGTTTTTATGTTTTATTTTTCACGTTAATGTGCAGGTTTTTGCAGTTTAAACCTGCCTAGAGTGCTCAAGTTGGCCGCTTGTAACAAAGGATAAAACAACAATATGGATGCTAAATTAGGAGAGGGGTTTAATTGGGAGTGGGATCAAATGCTTAAAGAAAGACAAAGGGGGATGGGAAGGAAAAAATGCTGCACAGGGACAATATGGTCTTCTTTACAGGGTTGGGAAGAGGAAATCAGACAAAGATAAGCACACACTGAGAGATGACAGAATGAGGGGCTGAAAGCTGGGACCATGGATGGACGGATGGATGAAAAGAGTTGGCATGGAGTACGAGAGCACCTCGTTGGGGAATTCTGGGTAATCCTCTTAGCTGTGGAGCCCCCTTCCCAGACTAAGACACTGGCTCAAATTGAGTCTAAATCAGCTGATGAGGCCCCAGACGTGGATATCCGTCCAAATTGGTGTTTAGCAGGGATGGGAGAGGATGTGGATCGCATTGAGAGGGTTGGTCATAACCTGGAGCCAGACTGGAGACGCTTGGATCAATAACAACTGAAGATGGTGATTCGTACAGGACGTTTTTTTCTTTTTTTCCTTTTTCCATGTTTTTGGGCTTCCAGAATGTGCCTTGCAGACTGTTTGGTGGTTACTGGGTTAAGGGACGAGAGGTTCTAGGATTTGCCAAAAACTGGGGAAGACAAATGCAGTCTAAAAAAACCGAGACGAAACCGAACGAAACCCAGAAAACATTTCAGATAAAATGATTTTAAAAAAGTAAAAACTGCTTGTGCTGTAAAATGTTGCATTTTTTAAAACCAGTACTGTTTAGGTTTCTATGCTTCTCATTTTGTTTTGTGAAGGACTATGTTCCACCTCTACTTGTTTTTGTTCACAATATAATTCTGTTGTTGATGCTCAGGCAGAAGATGGTGCTGGTCATTTCACCCAATTACAGTTTCGTGATATTGAACTTTGGTTGTTTTGCACCCAAGTTCTTTTTTGGTAAAAATGGAAACTGCTATGTCAAGTTGATGGATCAAGTAATTTTCCATAATCCTAATCCATTGAAAGGAAAAGTGGTTATGTGCTTCTGATAAAAGTCTAGTAGGTTTTTAGTTGGTCATGGGCAACACAGATTGCTGAAATAAAGTGAGTCAAAAAATATGAAGTTCTTGTTACCCCCTCCTAGATTTCTTTTGCTTTTGCTTGCTACCACATTGAAATGTTTTTGTAGGATTTTTTGGTATGAAAAGCCTGTTTAAGGCCATACCACTTCATCTTTTTTGAAGATGGTCTATGACGAGGCCTTTTCAAATATGTCGTTTTTCTATTTTAGTCATTCCAAAATGGACTTGCTGATCACCATCTTAGCACTGAACAGCCAGGATTTTCTGATGAGATCAGAATTACTAGTTCTATCAATAATTAGGCAAATTCATTATGTTTCAGAGCAGCAAAGCAGATGTAGACTCTGCATCACACCATTGGGGATCATGAAGATGTATTATAGTAAGTGTGAGACAGGTTTAAAAAAAGAAAATCTGAGACAGGTATTTGTGTCCCGTGGAACCAGCTGGCCAGAGGTTTTCAGCTCCAATAGATACATTTTTTCTCACTCTCTTGTTGTTGAGTCATGAGCGCTTTCACTTTGGATTTTGCCGACTTTACCTTTGAGCTCCTGGATGAGTTGTTGCTGGGTTATTGGACTAATTTTGGTTGGAAAACTGCTTGTTAAAGTGTGACTGTTTCTGTGGTTAGCTGGAGCCCTAAATCAATAGAATTAACTTGGTCACTCTTTCTAGATTGATAAAATTAGTTGCTCTGGTTCTCCATTGTTGAATTTCTGGAGATCATTAATTTTTGAGATCCATTTCCTACTTGTGTCATCAGACAAGTTCCTCCAAGGTGTGACACTGAGTGGTTCTTTTTAAACCTGTTCTCTTCAGAAGCGTTTCTGCTTCTGATAAAACCGTCCACAAATAAAACCCTGATTTCTGCTCTGTCTGGACTCACTACAGCTTGTCCTTTGACTGCAATTCTGGTGACGTGTGAACATATTCTGCCGTATTTCATTAGCCACCTGGTCTATAAAGTGATCAGAACAATAATCAATCCACACAGGGTGGCAGATAATAGGACAAAATGGCAATGTGAGGATGTCAAATTGGGATTCAAATTGCCAATGGTGCAACCTGATCTGAATCTGGCAGAATCATTCAGAGTAGATTTGTGTGTCATTTTCTCAGCTTCTTGTGTTGTGATTGTCCTGTTTGACATAAAAGGAAAGCAGTAATGTGATTAAAGTTTGAATTCCTAGTTTGACCATCTGAGCTGTTACATCATTGTTTATTTGGGCAACATGCATGTTTTGTTGAGTTCCCTAGAGAACTCTGCAGATGAGATGAAAATGCAATTAATCTGGGGAAAAAGTCAGGGTTTCAAAGTGTCCACAATCTCTCCCTTTCTCCCTCTCATTTAGCCTCCACATCATTCAGCTGCTTTTATTGAGAACTTGCAGCAGATTGTTGTAGTTGGATAACATCTGTTGCCCTTAGAAGTACCTGCATGTACACCTGTGATCACAGGTTGTCATAACTACAGTAACAACTCCAGCCTTTAGCGATAAAGAGAGAGGCGATAAGGACATGTTGGAGCTTTGCTAAGGGGTGTAGATGCGAAGCTATTTGGAGTTACTTGTTTCTCATCTCCTCTCAGAGTAAGCTGGAAAATGCGGCCGCGTGTTGGAGTTGAAAGCTGATCTAATGGACTCTGTGGCGGTGGATCTCTGCCGTGGAGCAGCGATGCACCACAGGACCCCTGGCAGCCATGACAGTTTGATCATCTGAAGGATTGAATGGTCTTTATCAATTATTAAAACTAATCACCTTACAGCAGCTTGCCGGCTGTCTACCATTGTTGTTTCTGTGTATCATTTGTCCCGTTTCCCCCCCACAGTCATTCAAAGGTCGTGTTTCATTTTGTCTCGGGTTTCACCTTTTCTCTGACCTTTTATTGCAGTTGCTTTTATACTTTTAGGAATAAGAAATGTTAAACATTATAATAAACATTAAATTAACTCGTGGTAGTCACTTGGAGAGCACATTTCTCATAGAAACCTATAAATTGATTACACTGTGTGCTGCAGCTGTGGAGGACTTTATTCACACCTGTACAAATTACCATCATAAAGGCACCCGGTCAGACCTTCACACATTTTGTAGCACAAAAGAAACTCACTGCCAGGAAGTCGAGGAGAAGTGTGTCTTATCCTCCATAAAGTCAAGTTACATACTTGATATTATGGAGTTGGTGTTGGCCAAAAGTTGAAACTTCCCACTCTCAATGGCATCTTTTAGATGTTCTCCTGCTGCAACTCATCACAATCAATTAAATTGGTTTCTTGCACAACATGGTTAAACACCGAGGAATTCAATTACTTGATACAGGTTGGCAGGGGAACATCTTAGATCTTTATGATGGTGGCCCCTGATGAATGGATATGATCGATCTAGAGTAACATAACAAGACACAAGCCCAATTCATCGGAGTATCTCTGGGTACACTCAGTTTATCTACATTCTCTGTCTTCGCAGCACTACAAACGGATTCCTTCATGTCACCATTTTTATCAAAAACCATTTAAACAACAATTTGATTTTGTGAATGCTTCACAGTCCAAGACCAATGATGCTTAGGAACTACCTCATTAATTTAACAAAAACCAGCAGCTATGAGGTGACATAAAACCTCATAATGGATGATATGTTAAGATAAACAACTCAAACTCACGAGCCATGTAACTGACATGCCAGAACTAATCCAACCTTTTTATTAATCTAAAACCTGGCGGTTTTCTAGTTTGTTATCTTAAATTAGGCAAATCAAAGATGAAACCATCTCAGGAGTGTTAAACGTTTCTCTAACATGGTTGTTGGTCTCTGATCTCCAGATTGAAAGTGGTTCTTTTCTGTGGCTCAGCTTTGTCTTTTTGCCAAGATGCACACTAGTTTATCAGTGCCAAATATGGCTGTGGGGAAACTCATGAGGTCAATGAAACCAGTGGAGCACCAGTTAGCATCTGAACTAGTTTGGGGGCTGGGGGGAATCTCATTATGACCTCTAATAAGGGGTAATAATCAGTTACAAACAGAGCTGTGATTCTGATTGTTATAAAATTATACAGACATTGTTTGTCAATTAAACAGGCAAATAAAGGCACAATCACAATCTCACAGGACTGCCTGGACGGGATATTTGGTAGAATATTAGATTTCAAGTGTTATGCATTCGCAGTCTGTGCATTTGTCCAGTTGGATAGACTTTACTGCCTGTAACTCATAGTTCAGCTTTTAGTTGAAGAGCTGAACTATCATTAGAATAATGTTGTCTAAGGCAGCTGCTGCATAATATATTGCACATTTATTGTTCACTGTACGTAGTATGCATATCGCAAACAACTGTCTGAGCTGAAATACATTGCATTGCAGCCAGTGTATTATGCTTTCAAATATGGTATTGCCAGTTTTTTAAGCAGCGTGAAAAGTTTTGGAAGATGCTCAATTCATGAAGAGTTAAAAACTTCACGCTTCAGTTGGGATCAGCTTTTTTAATGAAACCTTGTGGTAGAAAAAATCAATAATTTTGTTCCTGTACCTGGTTGGACTGTTTTTGGTCTATGTTTGCAGAGCAGAAAGGGATAAACACTGCTTGTTTATTTATGAACTGCAACTTGCGATCTTAAGATATTATCGACTGTTTTCATAATATCTCATAATATCCTGCATCCTTAGTGTTGACAATGTGTAATGATAAAAAAGGAAAATGTGGATTATTTATAGAGAAATATATCAACTTTTTGAAATTAAGTCATTAATACTTTCTCTACATAAAATAATTGCTCTAATAGAAAAAAAACACAAATCTCTATCTAATGCAAATATCTTTGCTTTGTATTTATTTTTATTTATAAAATTGACATCAAGGAAATACAAACCATCATGTCCGTCTCAAAATACCTAAACTATTAAATATCATCAAATCTTCCACCCAGTCCTAGTTGGTCACAATATCATGTTTCAATTAGATATTTTTCTGATTTGTAGCTTTAGTCACTGTTGTACCAAAACTCTAGTAACATTTCTAATAGAATTTATTGGAATAATAAATTTATGCTCTATGCTTTGATAGATTATTAAAAATGCCACCACTGTCTTACTTTAACATATCAATAAGTACAAATAACATATTGATATATATGCATTAATGTCTGCATGTGTGCTTTGCAGATTGGGGACCTCATAGACCACTATCACTTCTTCCACAGTCGGACTATCAAGAGATCAACTTTATCGAGCCGTGGTCGCCATAGTTTCATCTCCATGGAGCCCAAGGTGAGCCTGCGGTCTGCTGTAGACCTGCTGTGTAGACACGTCTGTTCTGTGTCTGTCGGTGGGTCGACTGGCTCAGTCGACTCGGTTGAGACTCAGTAGATCTCTTCTGACTCTGTAATCAAGCTGCTGTTCAGGGTGACAGCTGAGGAAACTCCATGTGTTACTCAGAGTTCGCTTTATTAGGTCAATATGTGGATATTGATTGATCTTTCAAAACAGGATTTTTTGATTCAGATTCAGAATGATTCAGTCTGACTGGAAGACTGAATCATTTTTTTCTTTGCAGAACAGTATTGACCCATACAAGTGCAGAATATAAAAAGGGAACTACATTTCTGACACTCTGTATGTACAGAAATAGTCAATCTTGTCTGCATAATATAATACACACTGTTACACAGTTAAACCTATAGAGTTACTTGGAACCCTGTCAGACTTATGTTTTAAATTATTGTCATTTAGTCTAGGATTTTAAATAATAAAATTGCTTGATAAAATTTTAGAACTGATTTATACTCTTCTCTTTAATCAACAGTAAAATCTTTATTTACATGTTTTTGAATTTTTTGGTAATATCACACAATATCCTAGTTAAACTTCCAAGTTCATTTGCCATGTCTAACTCAAAAAAACTCAAACTCTTGTAAAACATTTTACTACTGAATTTATTCATAACATTTGTTCTAATATGTCAATTTCTACAGCTTTAATATAAACTATTTTCTAGTTTTTTGGTGTTGGGTTCAGTACTGCCTCAAAAGGAACCAGAATGTAACTGTGTTTATCAGATTTTTTTACTGTGCCACAGTACAAAGTTCATGGTCTCCACCTTGAACACTGCTGTGCGTCAAACCTCGTTTATCACTCAGACTGTTGAGGCTTTAGGTGCAGCTTGACCCAAAGTGCAGCCACAACATTTGACAACGTTTTCACTAAAGTTCTTGGGCTAAAAAATAAAAAATCTTCCTTGACGCAGATTTTCTGCCTGTACTCTAAAACCTTCGTCCTGAGCTTATTTAGACATGTCCTATGTAAAGTGTTCACTCCTTTGTTCAGAGGCAGATCTATAAAAGCTACTCCTGAGGGAACCATTCTCACCATGGCTGAAAATTAAGTTTACTCGCAGTAAACTCTATGCTGCATGCTGTATTAATTTTATGTTTCTGATAAATGAATGTAATAGTTGTGTAAAACAACCATGTCGGATAAAAGTAGCTGAAAGTCTTCAATGTTAAACTTCCCATTTATAACAGTGTGTGATTTTTAATAACAGAACACAAAGATCTTTTCAATAATTTGTAATTAGCAGCACAACATGCATCGAATTGCAGATGTTGGAAAAGAAAGTAGTAGATTAATTATAACTAGTATAATCATAGTATTCAATAAAAACATTGTAATGAACATGTTTTTCTGCTATTGTGCTGATTTATATTCCACTTTTTGGGGTCTTATAACAGTAAATAGATGATGCTGCTTACTGATAATATGCTAAAGTCAGGAGAGTGTTGAAAGCCTTGTGATGATTTTTTAAAGCAATAAAACATTTCTCATTCAGCCCATTTCATCTTCCTCATAGCTAATGGTCCACCTTCTTATTCCAGACTCTAATATTTAGTTTGACTGGTTTTAAACTATTTAAAGTTAATTTGGTATTCTGGGTACATTAAGCAATAGCGTCCGTCATTTGTTTGATTTATGGATTGATTTATGTTGAGAAGACAAACATTTACTTGCAAAAAAAAGTAATTTTTTTCCCTGTATTTAATGAGAAATGCATGTGGGAACTAAATAAATATTTGTGGAACAATATCATGGCTTTGGATGTGGACAGCCTAACGAACCAGGTGAAGCTCCGGGGCCGCAGGTTGCAGACCTCTGACTTGGGGTTTCATAAATAAATACAAGCTTCTGCACAGCGCTAAATATTCCTAAATAAAGCAGCATTTTTGTTACAAGCTACATATAAAATAAAAGTAAATAAAAGTTTTGTGCTGAATCTAAAATCTAAAAATCCTTTATATTTTCTCTATTCCATAAAAATATACATACACTAACTAGGCTGAGAAAGCCAGACATGTTTTTATTTTGGTTGTTTTTATGGATTTCAGCTGCATTGTTTTCTGGCTGCGCACTTTAACCCAAGTGTTTACAAATGGGGTCCAACCGACCCCACACACGTAAAACTTGTATCGTTTTCCACAATCCTCTACGTTTGCCTCAGTCCTTGCACGGACCAGAATTAAATCACTTCAATTAAGACGACTCATCTCAACTTGTCCACAGATCAGAACCAGACTCGGTGGAAAGAAAATTACACATAAAAGCTGCAGAAAATGACATACAACTGCATTTAATTAGAGACATAGGTGAGCATTTTTATGATCCTTTAACTCCATAATCCATGAAATAAAAAAACAAACAGGGTAAATAAACTGACACACAGCAGTCCGTGGTACGCATCATGATGTCAGTAAGGGAAAAGAAGATGTCATGTTTGTAATGGTAACAGCACAGTTATGATAAAATAATAGGCCTTTGAACATTATAAATACCCAAACTAGTATTCAATTCAATCCAAAAAGACTTTTTTCTTCCCACTGGAAAGTTAAATGTTGTCGTAACTCATATGGCTGAAGTATCTTCAAGGAGTCATTGAGCATGTTGATGCTGTGGGCAGGAAGGATCTCAGGCAGCAGTTAGTCACACAACAAATCTGAGCAAGTCTCTGACTGAAGAATTGCTGTGTGACTGTCATGAGATGCTAAGAGCTTAATATCTGATGACACCATCAGTTATTAGGAAGCAATAGTTATCCAGCTCATTTGCTTTTGCCGCTGCTCTTTAACTTTCTGTCTGTCCGTTTGGTTATGCCAATGCTGCTATGGTAATACTATAATGGTGCACAGTTAGATAAAGCCACCATTTTAACAAGTCCCCATTACTTAGCTGAATAAAATTAATTAGGTTATTATTAGAAATTCTCCCCTATTTCATTTAAACTGAAAGGGAACATGAAGTAATGTTTTCAGACTTTTTGTGGAGCAAAATGTCAGTTTTCTCTTTTTTAATGACTGCAGAAAAACTGTTATTTGAACTTGATGATCTTGCATATTTTTAAGTATTGCCCGGAGACAGTATGGTAGCGTAGGCACTTAGGTACAGCTGCACAAAATCTTTCTTTTATGGGTGTAAAATGTAAATACACTGGGATGAAATGGTATGGTTTGCTTACCAGATAAGGATAGAAAGCTCTAATCTTTTATCTTTTACATATTTTGCCTTCATCTTTCACACTCAAGCTTGTTTAGATTTGCTTTTTTTATGAAGTGGGTCACATTTTCATACAAGCTGAGACCTGACTTGGAAAACTACAGACCCGAATGCATGATGAGCAGTAAGGATCAGTAAAGAAGCATCAGTGTTTAAGCTACAGTAGAGAGTCAAAAAAGAAGAGAGACACCACCTGTCACCTCCTGGTATACACCTGGTCATCTTATAGCTCGGTTCATGTTGTGTTTTTCTTTTTATTCCATTCTTTTTCTTTACCTATGCTCCTTTGATTCCTCCTTTTGCTTCAAGTATACTCGTCTCCTGACCCGGTTCTTCTTGCCCTCTTGGGCCCGACACTGTGCCTGGTGGAGGCAGGTCTGATGCCAGCTGGCTGAGATACAAATTTTAACAGACTGGATGAGGAAAAGAAGGTTAACGGAGAGAAAACTGAAAGGGAGATGAACCATAGAAACTAAATGAAGAAAGCCTGGACCGTACAGTAATTGAGCTGTCAGCTTTTATCCCTACAGAGCAATCTGCAGACCAGTCTGTGTTTGGGGCTCAAACTGATGGCCAGTTTTCTCCAGCTGAGTCTGGCGCACTGCTAATGATGTTTTGCAATCAGGTTTTGTGATGACAGCCGTGCGCGTTTTTTTTTGTGTGTGTGTGTGTGTGTGTATGAGTGAGTCAGACGGGTGTAGCAGAGCCATGAAAAGACGCACCCTGCCATCCCCAGTACTTACTGGCACGCATGTTACCATGGCGATGCAGCACAGATTACCAGTTTATGTCACCTGACTAAACGTGGTGTCACTCGCCTGTCGGGTCATTTTCCAAGATAAAAAGAGGTCACGATGCTGAGAAGCATCCCAAGAAGGCTACATGTGGCAGAAACGAGTCTGCTGGTCGCGGTCATTTTAAATTCCTCAAATACGTCTTGAAGGGTTAAACTGAAGGAAATATTTAAAACCGTTAAATTAACTACAGTTCACACTGTACATTGTTTAGCATTTATTGAGCCTCAAAAATGATCTGTATAAGAAAAAATATACTAAATCAAAAAGTTGGACGCTTGAGGTCTCAATTACTATACTTACCACACACCTTCACAGAGCAGCTGTTCTTCATTCTGGGCCGCGCAAAGTGTTGGTGACATCAGAACACCAATTTTATTTACTTCTGTTAGCGATTAAAGCGAACACATTGGTCATTAAAAGCATGAATAAACAAGTGCTTTTGAGCTAGATCTAGAACTACGTTGTTGGAAAATTCCCCCAAGGAAGTGCAAATGGAAATTTTATGGCATCTCGAACTCAAAGATAAACCTGTCAGGATGTACTGCTCAAAGATCAAAGTCTTTTTGAGGTTTGATAAGACTCCTTGGAGAAACAACCATGCATATTAATGCTTGATTAAATTAGAGACACTATCCTATAATTTTGTTTCAATTTCCTTGAGTAAATTGGCATTCATTAGTCTCTTCTCCGCTTTGTTTTGGTGATTAAATAAATGCTCAATACAAGTTTTACTGGAGCTTTTATATTAAATTGGCAGGAGTGAAAAGAACAAAAATTGTTCTGCAAAACACTTGTAATTTTTCACTGTATCTCATAGAAAGATGACGGATTGAGACCATTTTCGCTTTTACATTGTTCAGCTGCTGACAGTTTTTTTTTTAAGTTGCACAATGCACATCACAACAATACATCTCTGTTGTTTTAGTTATTTCAGAGTCCAGAGGTCGGCACTGGCCCGGTGTGACATGTACTTTTTATTTATGGGTGGCAACAATTAACCATATCAACACGACTTGCCGCACTGCGACAATCCTTATGTGTTTATGGCTTAAAGACAAAAACGTGATCCAGTTGAGAATAAATTAAGATCAGCTAATGTTTCATATTATTGCTATAGAAGAATAAAAGACGAATAAAAGACTTACTCGATTCAACTTAACGTGGAATCGAGTAAAAGCTGTGCTTAGACATTCTAGCGCCAGCAAACAGGAACTGCTTCGTTTTAGGTTGCAACATTCTTCTTGGTAATTTGCTAAGTTCCTGTGAGTAATGCCATTTGTAGCAACACTGATATCTTAAGAATGAAAGCTTGAGAAACATCACAGATTTTATTTTGCTACAGTATTCTTAAAATACAAAATGAAAATAACTGTTACCCTTAGACTGAATTCACCTCAGAGGGACGAAAAGGGATTAGCCCGTAGCTGCATGTGAAAGAGTTTTGTTCATGACGTTCGTGAAAGCACTAAGGAACCGTTGATGACGCACTCTACTGTCAAGGACGGAAATTTTGTTGCTGTCAAAGGCTTTTATCAGAGCAAGATGCAACAAGCAATACATTAATTAACCACATAATAAATCAAAATAAGCTCCATAATTTCCATTCTAATGGTTAATATGTTTTTGGAGGGCAGTTTTGTTGACAGTTTTCATAATCTGTTACATCTATTGTTTCAGTTGTGGTTTTTATTTCTGTTTTAATTATTGTTTTTGGGCATTTTGCGTATTTATGTGATTATTTAAAATATCCCCCAGTTCCAGTGTGAGTTTATTTATTTATTTATTTTTTTTATAAAATTAAAGTTTATTGGTCTTGAGAGGACAGCCTTTTCATTATTCTGACATTATCATTAAATTACTTGAAAATGGTCTCAAAACAACAACATCATAATAACAACTTATTGTCTATCAGGTACAGGCCTATGTACATCACAACCCATCTTAAAAGTCTTGAGAACATCTAAATCCTTAAGAGACAACTTGGGAGAAACTGCTGTAGTCATACAAGACCAAAATGGAGTTCTTTTTTACCAACTCGGCCCAACATGTTTGGTGGATCCTTATACTGTCACCTTTGGAAGTGGAAGAGTTATTATTTGGGGATTTTTTTTCTTCTAGGGATTTTTTTGGAAGATACTTTATTTCCTCAGCCAGAACATTGAAGATGGGTCTTGTATTGGTTTTACTGACAAGGCAACAAAGAAGGGAGAGCATAAAGAGGTGACCATAGCCTCTCAGTCTTACAGAAAATCTGTGAAGGAAGATGAAACTTTGAGTTGCCAAGTGGCGGTCAAGAAACCCAAAGAATTTAGAGTGTTTCTGCAAAATGCCCCCTGAGATCTCTGCAAACTTAAAGGCCAACTACAAAAAACATCTCCGTATTGTGCTGGCCAAATGGATGATTCTCAAAGTCGTACAAAGTCAAACTGGTTGTTTTACTCACTGATGAGCAAAGCAACTTTTAACTTTATTTAAAGAGATTTTGTTATTTTTTTAAAATTTTCTCTCCACATTAAAATTAGCCGTTTAGACTGAGCTGCCCCATCCAGTCTGAGGCGCTTGGATGCTGTGTTTGGTCAGTGCACATCTCTAAGCAATCGCACCACACAGCTGGCACAAAACTCTTTCTTTCACTTGACAAATATTTCTAAATTAAGAATGCTGGTGATAGGACATGGGTTAGAGAAGATCCTCCATGCTTTTGTTTTTTCTTATTTACGTTATTCTGCAGTGTCACTTTCTTACTAGAACCAAGCAGAGGACACACATCAGTCCTGTGTTAATGTTTCTAGCTGGCTACCAGGTCCTTTTAGAGTTCTTTTTAACATGCTGCTGTTAACTTTCAGGGCTTTGCTGGGTGAAGCTCCTTATTTATATCTCTGACCTGCTAAAGCCTTACACATTTACTCAGAACCTCAGCCAACCAGAGGTTCTGGTTGCATCCTCAGACCGGCTTCAAAACTTGCAAATGTGGAGTTCGCTCCTTTCAGATATTCACACCTTGACTGTATGAGATGCTTCTCTTGTCTTTTTGTGGCATGGACAGCATTGACTACTTTAAAAGTCAGCTGACGACTCTTTATTCAGCTAAACTTTTAGTTTTTACCATCTACTTTTATTCTTTGTCCTGCTTTTGTTCTCTTATTGTTTGTATGATATTTTAAAGCAAGTTGGGATTTTTATCTTTCAGAAGTGAGGGGCAGTATTTCAGCTTCCCAAAATACATTTTCTTTCAAATATCTGACTTTTGATATTTATGCCAACATATATAGAATAAGTGAATCGGTGACTATTCAGCCATGACTAGGTGGAAGCCCAGTGATTATATTAAAGCTGCAATAAGTAATGTTTATAAAAAATATTTTTCATGAATTTGTTAAAACTGTCACTATGTCCTGATAGTATGAGACAGATAATCTGTGACAAAGCTGAGCTCCTCTTCCTTGAGGTCCTACTGTCGTCTGCAGAAACACACTGCTTTTGGTCAGAAACAAACAATCAGAGTCAGGATGAGGGTCTTAACACTGTCAATCAATCAAGGTGTACATGTTTCCCAGACCTTCCCCTCACTGGAGCCTGCCTTAGATACCCAGATCTGCTGAGAAGAGTCTTAAAATGTGGTACAATTCGGCCTCACACAGTTAATATTTAATTTTTGTATCACTTTCGAAAGTTTTTGAACATTTTGTCGGACTTTTCAAAGTGAAATAAACTTCATGTCCATTTGACACAACTTTGTGTTTAGTTTACTGACATCAACTTTATGGAAACCAAACTCCACATTGTTACTGTGTTTTAGCTTCAAGCCAAATCTGAAACACAAACTTGTATGAGATTGATCAAATTAAAACAAAAATTTGGCTCTTGACAGCATGAGCTATGCTGCACATTACATCATCTGTTTGTTTTTTCTAATCTGAAATTGCATCCAGATAAAGAAAGATGTCTGAACTCGACCAAATCTCCAGAGCTTTGAATTCCAAACAAGAAACACAAATAAATCGTTGCATTTTATATAAACCCATTGTTCCCTCCGACATGTTTTTGTTCGAAATAACTACTGCAATGCAAATCTGAAATCCCTCTTCAACTGTTTAATGTTGAGTGTAAGCAATAATTACAGTATTATAGTATTATTTTCCCTCTCTAGTGTCCTTTTGAAGTTTTGTCAGAGATTAGTACAGGATTATGTCTGCGGCTCCGCTTGGGATGCTGGACCGTCCTGTTTGCCGTCGTTCTCACTAACAAGTGTTTAAATGAAATTACTTATTTGGACAAAATTCATTTCAAAATATTTCTTTTCCACTTACTCTTTTTTTAAAATTTTTTTCATTAAATTACTTTTAAAAATATATTTAGGTGGTTTTTTTAAAAGTACAGGACACATATTTTTTATTTACTATTGAAGGAAGCTTAATATTTATAATAACAAACATGTTCAGTAACAGTAATCTTTTACTGAACACATTTCTTCTGAGTGGAAGTAATATTAATGTTTCAAAGGTATCCTGTCAGAGTCCTGACTTTAATCTGAGTGGTAATCTTTGGAACTGCGCTAAAGATTAGGGTGATGGCGGGGAGAGGGGGAGGGATCTTCTGACCTCTTTCACTTGGAGCTCGTCAATAAAGATAAATCATCAAATTACCAGTGGAAACTTGTCAAAAAGCCAGTAAGCCACGATTTAACTGAGTAATTTTAATAATAAAAACAAGAAGAGACAATCAAAAGGTTTTTTTAATATGTGTAAAAACAATGAAAATGGAAAAAAATATTTATTTATGCTCCTTTTGTTGGCATTGCTTTCCTTAAACAGAATCTTTTTTTTATTATTATTTTATCATTCCTGTTTAGAAACAAACTTGTGTGTTAAATGAAAATAATTTAAAATCATAATCTGCCAGGATTGTTAATAATTTGGTCCGAACTTTAAGTTAGAACTGTGCAGATCTTTGTTTGTATGGAGTCCTTGTATCAAATCTCGCCTCTGCTTTAAATTGAACAAATTCACAAATTAAGACTCGGTGTGCTAGGAAACCACAGTTTTCTGAAGTCTCTAAAAACTTTGAGTTTCTCAAATGTGCTTAAGTCAGTGCAATAACCGGCTTCTTCTCTCAGGCCAAAAGGTTTATGAGCATTCGCCTTGCTATTTTTTTTCTCTTCAAACTCCCAGCTTACATTTTTGTAGCCTGCAGCTCAAACATCATCACACAAACAGCAGTGAAAGTGGATCAATTTGTTCCCATTTGCTCTGTTGAAGTGAACTCTTCCCCAGTTTCCCCTGGTTACTGACCCAGCCAGCGAGAGAGCCACCTGCAAACCCTTACACAGAGCTCGAATGAGAGCCGGGGGGGAGGAATGAGGGAGGGAGAGGCAGGGATAGGAGCGAGTAAAACGACGACTGTCTGAGGGGAGCAAATGGGCATCTGTGGATAAGAGGAGCGGAAAATGTAATGAAAAAGAAGTACTAAGAAAGCAGTAAATCAGGGGTAGAGAGGAACAAGACTTGAGATAACTGGGAATCAGACTGGAAGAAAAAGCACAATAGGAACTTTGACATTGGAGCAGAGGTGTTAGCAGGCAATCCAGTGTTCAATCAAATTGGAGTTAAGTGGCTAAATAGATTGTCACACCTCAAAGCCGGCCAAAGAACCGGCACAAAAACAACTTGAGAAATATATAGCCAAGCTTTAGGGGGGCAGTAATGACGGGCAGTGTTGTTTTTGTCTGGATAAACTCTGGCACACAAAATCCAATCGATCTAGAAAGCAGTAGTTTGTTTTTATTGAAGACCTAACAGGAAGGCCACAGCGCTTGAAAGAGGATGGCCTTTTTCTCACCTGTGGGTATTAAGCAAAATGAGGACACAACTTTTAAATGTATCATGTAAAAGAAAAGAAATGTATCATCATCGTTGGTGAAATCTACTTTAAGTTGTGCAGTTCCAATTCGTGAGGAAGTAATTTCATCAGATTTCCCAGTTGGGCATAAATAAAGGTATTCTAGCAGCGTGATTGACGGAAAAGTCAGCCTGAAGTTTCAGTGAGGGTTTTTTTGCCTCAATTTATCTCTTTTTATAAATTATAAGTATCAACTTTTCAAATCCAGCTCTCTTGCATTCCCCTTTCAAATGCTGCCCTGGGCAGCCACCCACACGACCCATGTCAAAATGCCACCGACCATAAACAAAAGTTTTGTAGAGAAAAATGCATGTATAATATATCCATTTTATTTTAGTTGGGTACACTTGTTCTCACTTAAAAATAACTTTTAACATTTTATGAAATATATTTTCTGGATTATTCAGAACATCCCAATCATCACACAATTTCCCTAATAAAATTACAATTTTTCATTATCACAAATGTATAATTTCTGTTTATATTTAATAGTATTTGTATTCCAGTCTTGAAAAGTTGAAGTAAATGTCAGTACACTGATCTGCAGTCATTTTTGTCATCTTACTACTTTAAAAAAAGCAAAACAGCATATAATTGCTCACAGAGACAGATGTACTTATGAGAAATAAAGCAGGATGTGGCAACAGAAGAATTTTCTTTTAGGGAACTTTGTGACCATTAAAATGCACAACGTTTTGACTGTCTGCGAAAATTTAAAACAGTTCTTCGTCCATCCAGGAAAATTTTCCTCATTCTTCCCCCCATCCATCCTCAGGTCAAATCTCTTTGAAAAGACCATTGCGTTTGTACTGAAACATAAATTAAACCAAGATTACAGTCCTACAAACACCTGAGAGTGAGACTGAGTTTTGTGGGACAGATATGACAGAACAGCAATATGCCTGTAAGAAAAAATGGTCTCTAGGAAACTTAAGGTTTAGAAAAGTTCTGATCAGATTTGATCAGTACTGTCAACATAAATAAACCACACAGTCTTTATCAGCTTTTGTCATACACCTTTAATTGTTTTAGTTTTTTTAGCTGTAAGTTTTAGTTTCAGTTTACATCACAAAACGTATTTGTCTCTTAGAGATGTATTTTTTGTTGTTGTCATACTTAAATTACTTAATACATCAAAAGATCTCTGAACGACTTGCTTCAACCGGCTTGTAGTTTGGATTTAATTTTCATGTTAACCTCCAGAGGTTTCATGTTGAAACCTCTGGTCACATTTCCAGTAAAATAAAGTGACTTAATTGTTTTATGCAAAGCTCTGTATTATTAAATACACTTTCTTTAACGAGGTGAGGAATGACTTAGATGATGCACGATTTAGATAAATAAATATGATCTGTAAAGCTGTTGGTTTACTAAAAAGACATTGAGTTCATCTGCATTTGGATTTGTTCAGTTGGAGAAACCACAGCATGAAAACAATTCCATGAGATCAAGTCTATTTATTAAATATAGCATCAAGCAAAATTTATTTGAACTGAAAAACTTAGCTTATTGTGTCAAAATTACACACATTTTATTTTTAATTATTTGTATCAAAAAAAGTCTTCATGTTTGTGCATGAAATGAAGTATGGAGAATAATTTTACAAAAAGAAACAATTGCAACTGCAGCTCTTACTTGCACCATCTCCTTGCACGAATTGGCCTGCTTGATATCAACATGAAGGCTGCAGGCCTCCACAGTCTCAGCTCCATAAAAGGATGTGTTTCCTGTGAGCAGCGTGCTTCCCTGTAGTTGGGGTCAGACATTCTGGTAATTCCAGAAGCTACTGAACAGTTTTGGACTTCAATGGACAAGATTGGCTTAAAAGATCTGCACATTTCTGCTGCTAGTGAGCTTTGTATAAATTCAATGACATTTTCTACACCTTTAATTTGAAAATAGTTTAAGGTTCAATGTCTTTGCTCCTTTAAAATGTAGTAAAAGTATTGTAAATGATGCAAAGGTTGTCTTATTTTTCTTCAGTTGTTGGATACATGTGTTGCGACTTGAGTGAATATTTACTTTAAGTTTTCAAGAAGTGCAATTAAAGCTTTAGAGGGCTTCATGGATCTTAGATTTGCAAGTTGCATGAAGGCTCATACACTATGTGGGAGTTGCTTTGGAGCTAATGGGTTGTGTAAATGGTCACTTTGATGCCGATGGTTCTGATAGTGGTCCGAAGTGAAATGAGCTGAGACTTCAGCACATGGAGGAAGCTTCTGCCTTTTCTCCATCTCCGATCACTTTGTTTCTCTTTGCCCTGATTCCTTTTGTTTATCTTGCTGTGCTCTGCACATTTATTGAATTACTGCACAAATGGAAAGGGTTTTTTTTTTTAGCCTTTCTTCACAACATTGTAAACAATATAGTATGTAGCTAAGAAATCCAGAGTATTTACTATAAAATCTATTATTCCCACCTTTTGTTCCCTTTTGGTCCCTCATGCAATTTGTTTTTCACTTGTCTCCTCTTCAAGCTCAGACTTCTTTCATTCACTCTCCTGGGACTCCTTCTCTTCAGCTCTTTATCGTCTCTCCTCTTCTCATCTTATCTTGTCTTGTTGCCTCGCTCTCCAACTCTCCAGAGATCCTGTGGATTGTTTCAGTGTATGAGACCAGATAATCACTCTGCAGTCATCATGTCAGCTTTTCTGTGTTTCTTCTTTTTGTTCCCGTTCTCCTCTTCATCTGCAGAGGCTGCATAGATGCAGAGAAATGTTTTACTTTTACAGAGGTGCAGTGAGTAATATGCGAGGAATCATCAATTTCTGAATGTCTGCTGAACTATATAATGCATATAAAAAAATTGATTGGCCTTTATGTGTATTATTTTGATTGAGCATCACTTTGGCAGTCAGATTTCTAGCTTCAATAACAGCACTACATATATATCTGAAAACACAACGCTTTGTAAAATGTAAATTTTATTACAGTTTGACACACTGCAACCTTAAACTTCCTTTAATTTAATGGCATTTCATGACAGAGCAAGACAAAGTACCACATCATTTTTAAGGGAAATAACCCCATCATTCCTCTAGAGTTATATCTCCTGGTTTTTTGTGGCTCGTCTCAACCCACTTTGCATATCCAGATGGACATTTGCTCCTGTTCTGTTTTCCAAAATAACTCCATCTCAGTCAGATTGTTGCCTCGCACAATTTCAACTAGATTTAGGCCTGGGCTTCGACTGGGCCATTCAAACACATCAGAGTTGGGCATTTGTGGTCTTCAAAGTGTTCTGCATTTCTTGAACACTTCTCAGTTGGAAAGGTTCTGATGCAAATGAATTGATTTTTTTTTTAGGTTTGCATTCTTACTATTTTTGTGTGTTGGATCACAGCGTTATTCTGTGACATGTTCAAAGCTGTGATATATCTGTCCTTAGAACCGCTGGATTTATACCGAGATTGTGTAATCTATATGAGGGCTTTTATTTACTCCTTAGGAAACCTCTAAAAAATTACTTAGTTATCAGAGATTGAGGGCTTAATTAAAGGCTTGACATTTTCTAGATTTTCAAATTTAGTAAATATTGTTTAATTTTCCTCCTACCTTCTTGCGCAAATTATTGCTAGTTTCTATATATATATTGATTTTTCACATAAAATCCCAATAAAATACATGTTTTATGGTTGTAACTTGACAAAATCCCTACTTGTGTGAGTTTTATTATCAATATGTCTTAACAGTAGCCAGATTGTTCTCTTTAATCTTTCCAATGGATCTTGATCAATGGTTCTCTGGGTTTTATTTATTTTCACACTGGCTGTTGTTTTCTATTATTTAGAGTATTTCTCATTAAATCTTTGTTTAAGCAGCTGAACTCTGACCTGTAAATAGTAAAGTTATAAAGAAAATCTCAAAAGCACAAGGGGAAAAAAAGAACAGTGATGCACCAATTTTTCTGGTAATTAAAATTACACAGCTTTCTGTTGATTACCTTCGACTTGCAATCAGAAACAAATATTGAATATCTATATCATGTTCATTAAATGCACCAAGGAAGAAAAGGCTCTTCTTTAAAAGCATCTTCTGTATTTTGACTTTAGAAAATAGTTAGATATGATTAGGGACATGTAAGTTTGTGCACAAATGGGGAAAACTCTTATAATCCCCTCATTTTATGTTTACTGTTTGTTGCATTTAATTGCTGGATTAAAATAAAATGAGGAGAAATTTGTTGCTTGTTCTAATCTCCTTAAAGAAAAGTCAGGCATTTAATATTATAAGCCTGATTGGTGTTTCTTAAAGGTTTAAAACTGACTGGTTTCATTGTTCAGGCTTCTGTGTTCACAAGTCTATGACAAATACACTTAATTTGATCCTTTTTTGCTTGCAGGGTTATTTATAAAATATATATTGACTAAAGAAATTGCATAAAGAATTACCAGGTATTTTGTCAGTATTTTTTAACTTTTAAGAGAAATTGCAGTTGTCTTGTTAACCCTTTTTTCAAACCATGCCATATTACATCACCATACGTTTTTCAGTTTAAATTGCCACTTTTTTTTTTAGAACTGTAACAAATGCTGTTTGTTTTTTAACCAATTAGTAACACAGTAGCTAAGGATTCATGTTAAAATTGGCTCTTAAACACTCATTCCTTCAGTTTGCTGCTTACTTTAAATACATTTTTGTCTTTATTGTGTGAGTAAAAACTAGATAAAATCTTCAGAGTCTGAAAGCTTCTTAGCTATAAATGCCATTTTTAGCACCAGTTTTCCAAAGTTGAAATATAAACAGTCAGGGTGAAAACTTGCACAAAGCAATGGGATTTGTCGTCTTTGTAGCATATGTTTATGTGCAAATTTAAATCCTATACTGTTTTCCTTTCTTCTCCTTGCATGTTGTGTCTGGTCCTATCTTTTGCTGCTGTCTGAGCGTAAACTCTTGAAGGTATGAAACCTACTAGACTAAACACAAAGAAGCAGAGTTCAGCTGTGGGTTCAGCCGTCCTGCCCTGATCCAGAAAAATGCTGTTTTTGAAATTGGAAAATTCTGTCTAAAACCGGGATTAACTTTTTTCCAAGGACTGACATGTGCTTGGAAGCAAGCGCGTAACATTTAAGAGATTGATGTCACCTGAGAGATTTTTACGAGTTCTTAGCAAATGATTTTCAACCAGAAAATACCAGATTGCCTTTTTTTTTGCCTTGGGTTGTTGTGATGCTTTCTCCAAAACACATTTTGGATCATCTCCCTTTTTAACTTGTAAAATCTTTACTGCTTTTACAGTTGAAACCAGATTTTTACAACCACTATAAAATTCATATAAAAATCATACTTTTTTTTAAATATCCTCATTTTTTCAATATCTAAAAAAAAATCAGACTAAACCTTTCATTTTTAGGTCAGTTGAGATCACCAAAGAAATTTCGTCTTGCAATTTAGTTAAGTCCCTTTTGAATGTTTTATTTGGTTCTTGTGGTAAATTAGGACGGGGGGTTTATGTATTCATCTATGCTTTATCTTGTTTCTTATTGGGTTATCTGAGGGCTAATTTTCACTGTGTGTTTAATTATTAGCAGTGATCTCTGCTAAATTACACCTGTGTGTGTGTGTGCTTGTTTTAGGTGGAGTGGATAGAACAGCAGGTGGTGAAGAGGAGGATCAAGAGGGATTACAAACCTGTCCCACCCCTTTCCCAGACGAGCCCCGCCCAGAACAGCGTGGCCCAGAACAACATTTTCTACAATGATGCGAAGTGGAGTAGCATGTGGTATATTGTAAGTACACTGTATATTCAGAGGACTGTGTGCTGCCCACTTTTCCTCCATTTTGTGGGTCGAAGGTCTGGTTGTGTTGTGACGTGGCCCTGATTACTGCGGTGTCAGTGGAGCAGAGGGATTTATGTGCCTGTTTTCTGTGAAATCAAACAATTGTGGTTGTTTTTATGGAGAAATATCCTTTTTTACTGCATGAAAAAAAGCTGGGAGCATTTGGGCGCTTATCACAGGTGTTTACTTACTGTACACCTTCAGATCGTTGCTCCTTTAGGTATACATTTTCTGTGTATGTGACCGGTCGAGTGTCCTCGACTCTGTCAATTGTTAACTTGATTTAGATAAATTCTGATACTTTGACCGGAGATTTTGGGGTGTTTCAACTGGGGGATGAAACTTTCTGAACTGCATGTTTTTAGGTTTACAGTGGAGTTGGAGGGAAAAAAAAACATATTCCTTGAAAAAACCAGAAGTACAGTTGAAACAATGAAAAATCTTTTTCTAACTTAACAAACTAGCAGAAATTTCCTTAGTGGGATGGTATTAAGTATTTTCTAGGCGTATAGTGCCATTTTAGAGCACAATTAAGTAACTTTCCCACCTTTAGTTGTTATAAAGGTGCTACAACATAACATAACTTTGTAATTTGACATCTTGAAATTAGGCATCTGTCTCTTTAAGAAACTCAAACTTTTTCTCACACTCTATCTTCACGTAATCACAACAATGTTTGTCCATTATGGCATTTACAACACTGTCTTCTGAGCATTGGACTGAGAAGTGGTTTGTATGATAAACTAGGCAGACTCAGTTCTACCATGTGTTTGCTGATTGCAGCTGCCACTATTCTGAAGGAGCTCAGTTAATGACTGGAGGCTGCAGGCCCAAGAAAGAGCTTTGTGTCAATGGGCGCCACTTTGTGAGAGCAAGCGCTTAGGTGCCCCTGAGTGGTTGCCATGGGAGACTAAAACAACATCATAACATGATATGAAGCTCGAAAAAGTAGATTTTACATAGTAGCTCCCCTTTAAGTAACTAAAAGGTAAAGTCATTGTTGATAGTTGTGCACCTAAATTTCACTTTGACCCTGAAACGAATGAAGTTGAACACATTTGACTAACATTTTCATTGAGCGATAAGGGATTGCCAACTCAAACAAAAGGCGCCGTCGGCCTGTGCAGCTACAGCAGTCGTGTAATTTTATTGCAAGTGTCGCACTGTGAGATTGCTCTCATAAAACCCTGGCAGTAATGTTTTGTCATACGACATAATATCATTTTAAATTGTCTAGTGAGTAGATAATTAGTTCTTCAAATATAGCTGCAATCTAGAGAGAGTAAAGTGCTGCCAACATTTTATTTATATTTTTTCCTTTATTTCTCTCATGAGAATTAGGGAAGTTACTCTTGACTTACGGGCTCGTCAGTAAGCAGTTTCAGTTTACAGCGCCACCTGCCTGTTTGCCGCCTCATTTGCCTCCAGCCTGCACAACTTTAGAGCTGCCGGTGCTACGGGTGATTAAAGTGTGTTATTTCTGCTGAAAAGGCACAAATCTAACTGCATTGTAAAATGTTTTCTTAGTTTCAAGATGTTGTTGTGCTCCAGTCTGCAGCCTCTTTACCAAAACACGTCTGCCATAAACTCACAAAGACAAGCCGCCTCTCTGCTCCCCGGTCAACTGTGAGCGCCCGGAAATGACAGGAGTTGTGGTGCAGCAGAGAAGATGGCAGTGGGAATAAAATCTGTGCTGCATTGACCTCTTAACATTTCAAAACAATAATGTCGGATGCTTCAAATTTAGGTTGCATATCTCACCTGAGTGGCAGAAACGTGCCAGTCTCGGATGTATGCTTAATGTGAACTGAAGATGTGATTTACCTTTATGTTTTAAAAAGTAATCAAAGAGAAACTTAAATTAATTACATTACTCTGATAAGGTAATCAAAACTGTTGCTCTTATTTTAAATGGAGTCCCAGAGTTGCATGATAGAAAACTTGCAATATGTGAAAATGAACCAATAGTATTGGTAGAGGTTTGGACAACAACCACATGGTCCAACCGCATCTTGGATATTCTGTCTTTGCTGCAACATTAAGCGATTATGTTGACACTCTAGGAAATCAAAAGCACCGCTAATGTGTGAGTGTATTTGTTCAGTTTAGAAATTGCAATTTGAGCACAACAACTTGTAGTTTTCTTATTGACATACAAACTCTGCTTCATCACTGTGAAATATTTGATGACAACTGAAAACATCTAAAATTCATCCAGACTGAATTGAATGAAGCTTTTTTTGTGTTTTAGTTTATTATTTTCTGGCTTTTCTACATGACTTTTTTTAGGATGAAATTCAATTATGTTATTGTCTCAATTTAGATTTTTATTTTTCATATTCTGTTGGTTTCTCCACAAATGAGATTGAGGTAGTTTTTTTTCAGGACATATAGTTTTTTCAGGACTGTATGATTTGACAAGGTTGGATAAAACTGAAAAAAGAACCCCTCCAAATAAATCAAACATAAACAAGTTTGAGCTTGTTTATGTCCGATTGTGCAATGTTTACTCTGGATCTTGCTGTAAATTAGCAGCACTTCATGTGGGAATGTCCTCAACCTTTTCCACCTCACAGCTTTATTTACCCTCCATTTTCTCCTGTCCTCTCTCCCCTCCATCTGCTTCCGTCCCCGCAGCACTGCAACGACGATGTCCACAACTGCCAGTCGGACATGAACATCATGGGGGCGTGGAAGAGGGGCTACACGGGTAAAGACGTGGTGGTCACCATTCTGGACGACGGGATTGAGCGGACTCACCCGGACCTTTCTCAGAACTACGTGAGTGTGTATGTATGCGCGTGCAGGGCGACTATGAGCGGCAGTGTGTTTATGTTGGGTGTCGTCAGTGACTTGAAAGTGTTGATCTTTGTAAGTACTGTTGCTTACGTGTGAGGTTTGGGTAGGTATACAAACTATGCTGTAGTCTCTGGGCTACAGCATATTGTGTCTTAAAAGGTCAGGCTTATAGAAAGATCTTTTTTTTTTTAATTTATAATAAAAGTCTAAAAATGTGAAAAATTTAAACCTCAAAAGGAATCTTTATCTGATAATCGCAAATTATATTTTAGTCGGAAGCTTCTTTAAACTTGTTAGAGTATATCTAGGCTGTAAGTGTAGCAAATGCAAAAGTAAATATAAAGTTTTCCACTTTTTGTCACAAGTCAAACTTGATCGTTAATGTATGTTATTGATATTTCTTAGCTTTTAGACCAATACAAGGCAGTGCATATTTATGTGGTGCAGGGGAAAGAATGTGTGGTCTTCCAAAAAAGTTGTGTGCAAAACTAATCAGTAAATCTATGGATGCCTCAGAGGGTTTCTTAGAGAACGTCTTTGAGCAAACAGATTCATAACGATGAAGTCTCAGAAACAACACAGGATTAACAGACGCATTCATGAAATGGAAAGAATGGGATAACTAAAAACAAATGAAAACATGAGCATCCAGCTAAACTCCTGGGCCGAGAGAGGATGCATTTAATCAGAGAAGCCTATCAATTAGGCTCCTATCAAATTATCTCCTTTGGAGGAACTGAGAGCTAAGCAGGAGGAATTAGTTGACAAGACAACAACGTGTTGGGAGTCAATGACAGACTGAGGCTACCAGTTGTTCTCCATCCAGTCTGACTAAGCTTAAGGCTTTGCCCACATTTTCAATGGAAAATTAGGAAAAAATGTGGGTTCCTGGATGTGGAAAGATGCTGGAGCAGGGATGTCCAAAGTTCGGCTCGGGGGCCATTTGTGGCCTTGGACTGTTTTTTTTTTTTACTGACTGTTGTTCAAGAATAATATCTATTAAGCCTTTCCTTTTTACCCAGGTTAAAACTATTAGTGACAATTTTCATTGTCAGGAATAGTATTTGTCTGTTTAAACTTTTATCATAAGTAGAACCACATTTATTTAGAGGCTTTTCCTGAAAAACTGACTTTGTTGCACCCAAATTTATTAAACTCTGCTGAAGGTGAAAGAAAGTGACCCAAATTCTGTTCAAACGAGGATAAAATAATTTTAAAATAGTTTCTTTTAATAAAATCATTTCAAATGATTGGATCTCTCTGATGAGTAACATCCTTTTCCTACAAAATATAATGAAATAAAAAATCAGCCAACTTTGCTTGATATTATTAATTAGTTTTTTTCTTTCTTGGCCTTTGAGTATTTTGACTTGATTTCGATGTGACAGGAACTATGGACGCCCCTGCGGTACCAATACCTCTAAGCACTTATACAGTGGTCTAAAAATCATAAAGTGAGAGGTACTGTACACAAGTATTTGCCATCTTTTCAGATTTTCATTTAGAAAACATTTCGGAAAAAAGTAAAGTACTTTTACTTCCAGTTAAGTGTGCAGAACTTCATGGTGTTCTGTTACAAGACATAATAAAAATCTAAGGGAAGCAAAGGTTCTTGAGCTATATGTACTTTTGCAAGGTGCTGTCCATGTTGTTGTATATCTCTAGTTACATAGATGATGAAGGATGATGAAGTTTGTCAGATATTTAGGTAAACATCTTGGCCTCAGGCAGCTGGTTAGGGCCATCAGTCAGAGTCACTCCTCCTGTTTGATGGGGCCTGTGCTGCGGTTATTAACTCCTCCTAATACCAGGAGTTGTTTATGCTGAAGGCTGAAATGCTCGGCACAGTGGATTAACTACAATTACATTCAATTTACAGAACCGTTATGACTCTAATGTGAACTATCTGTTCAGGCTGGATTCGCGTTTTGACGATCCACTGACATGACCGTGTTGGGCTTTGTCAATATTTTTTTCCTCCTGTTTTTATTGGAAGCTAATTTGAAGTTTCATATACTTGATTTCATCTTGGTGTCTCTTCCAGGATCCTCAGGCAAGCTATGATGTCAACAGCAACGATCTGGATCCCATGCCGCGATACGACGCAACCAATGAGAACAAGTAAGAAAAAATATTTTCACAAAAAGAATGAATCATAGACATAAAGTAATTCTTGCTCTTCTTCATCTTGGAGTGCTTTCATGCTGTTTTTGAAGCGGTAGTGTCCTGATGGATTAGTTCAGTCCTGACTTTGTTGTGGTTTTGCTGAGTGACGGAGAATTTGATTGTGACATTTATGGGAAGCTTGTGGTTTTTTTCTGTTTGGAAGAATGTGAATGTGTGAGTGTCTGTGTAAGAATGGGGAGAAAAACAAACTCACTTGTCTATGCACTTGTCTTGTGCCAGCTTGGCTTTGGCTCAGCAAGTGATTCCCCCTCCTCCCCCTTTTTCTTTTTCTTTTTCTTTTTTTTGTTTGATTGTGTGTTTGGCTGCAGCAACACAAGTGTCGTGGCAGTGGCTCAGTCCCTGCTGGTGATGTCTTAAAGAGACAGACATGAGGGCCGCAGATGCAGCTGAATGAGCTCCAGGTTGAATTTTTCATTTATAAGGCTTTGGGTGTTGCTGTTTTATGACCTTTTGTATTAGTATCATAGAGTGGAGCAGTTTTATTTTTTAAATTCAGATGTCTTTAGTGGAAACATCTTTCATGCTGATATGAGGTAACTGGGATGTTGAAGCCAATCTTCAGCTCAGGGTTCACTTTTAGCCTTGGAAAATAAAAACACAAAGTCTATAAAATATTTCATTATCAAAACCTTTTCCCTTTTATTTTCAAAATGACAAAGGCCCAGGAATGCTTAAAGGGCACATTATGCAAAATTTAGGATAATGTGTCTTGTCACATTATGCTAAATGTCTTGTCATCAGAAACATACCCAGGGTGATGTTTTGATGGATCCATGGATGTTTGAGGAATCCTTGACCTCCCACCCCACAGCAGAGCTCTTCCCTGCACCTCCCCCACTCAGCTCCACCAGACTAGCGGTAGCAGCAATTAGCAAACAACTGGTGGAAATGTGCATCTACTGAGCTCCTAAGTTTGGTCAATGGACGGCATGGAGAAGCTTTGTTGTGGTGATGCGTTGAAAGAGGAGCGTCGAAAAGGACAGGAGGTTCTTAAAGAGACAGAAGCCCAATTTTAAGGAGTTAAATGTAGAAATTTCTTGCATCAAATATAGAGGTTTCTAGGTGGATCTACTCGGTAGTGGAGGTTTTATGACTTTGGTCCATGAAGTTTTCAGCAATAGCTGCCGTTTTTGAGATAT
>CAEGAF010017495.1:0-24159 GCA_903067075.1 Micropoecilia bifurca
TTGTTGTACTGGATAGCCGTCGTTTTTTATAATTTTTCAAATATTTTCAAATAAATAATTTCTAAATATTTTTCTGTAAAAAATTTTTAAAAAAAAAAAAAAAAAAAAAAAAAAAAAAAAAGACGCACTCATTGAGAAAGGCATAAATCTAAACATTTGAAAAGGAATTAGAAACGGGAGCCTCCCATTCTTGTTCTCTGAAAAATTAATGCAGCGCATGTTATATTTATTACAAGGCCGACTGTCATTCATTTTACCCCGAACTAACAGAAATTAAAAGTGACAGCAACCTCATCAAGAATGAATGCCATTGTATTCTACATGGAGCAGGAGAGGCAGGGCAAAAAAAAAAATCAGATAATAAAACACAGGCTTCCATGGTTGCATCTTTTAAAAGGGAAGAGAAAAATGAATGAGGGAATGAGGGCAGAGGAAAATCCAAAGAAAACACACATTTTTCTTTTTTTTTACTAACTTTTATTTCACTTTTTATTTCGCTGCACTTTTAGATACAAAACTAAGTTTTGAATCTGACGGCTAATCCAGCAATGCAGAAAATCGCATAAACAAACAAGATGGTGAAGTTTAAAGCGACTTATGTGTGAAAATGTTTTCCATTTTGTACTCCAAATCTATTTTCAAATGTTTTCTGAGACTTGTATAATTGCTGGCCTCACTCATTAAAACAGAGAGGTTCTGATCTGAGTACGCTGCAGCTAAATGGTCAGGTTCCCATGTGAGGGGAATAAATGAAATATTAGTTTATTACATATTTAAATCTCTCTCCCCAGGCTGTCTTACACTTTTTTTTTCTTCTGTTGGTTTGCATTATAATGTTCAGCAAACAGCTTTTTTCTCGACTAATGGCTTGTAACAACGCAGTCCTGCTTTCCCCCTCTGCTTTTGGTCTAGATTTTCATAACAAATTACCGTGGTACGCCAAGGGAAGGAGGAAAGCTCCAACTTCCTGAGGAGGCAAAAGGGAAAAATTCATCTTTAAGTGGTACAAAGTTGAGCATTGCCTGTGGAACATATTCACAGTGTGTGTCCGTTAAACATTGAGTAGACACTCAGCTGCAGATAATAAGTCAACGTTGTCAGGGAGCTGACAGTAACATTTGGTAATAATAAAAAATCCATATTGCATACTGTTCCTTGAGAGAAAGAAAATATGTTTTTGTTTTCTTCACCTAAGTTCCCAAGGATTTCGATGAACCTCACACCAATAAACAATAGTTTGATGCCTCATATCGGAAGGTCAGATCCAAGGTCACGTTTGAAATTCTAGATTGCGTTTGTAAGTTCATAATCTAAGTCCTATCCATCAAAACGCTGACGTATCAAAACAAACAGGAGGGCTGAAAGTGGCGATACCGAGTGGAATGAGCCTCCTGAATAATTGTTAGGGGCAGCCCCCTCACTCTCCCTATCTCAGGTGTGTGATTAAAATCAATTAAATCACTCCTCTGGTGTCAACCCGCCCCAAATCTCCTGACAAATGAAACGGTGCTTTAGGAAGACGAGGATGTTCCTGGTCCTGTCGTGGCTCAGCTCATATTCACAAATGAGATTAAGATTGGGCTGCTGGGGGATTTCAAAGGCCTGTTTTCCATAAGAGCATGAAACAGCCTGTGAAGCCCATATAGGCTGCAGTAAGTAGACTTGAAAGTGTCTGGAGCAGAGATCAGCTCCCAGCCCACAGTGAGAGTAACTAGCTGGAAAAAAAGAGAGGATTATTTACCTGAGACTGTATCGGTGTGTGGTGCAAAAGTATTCACAACCTCAGATCTCCATGTATTTCTGATAGACTCATACAAACTACTGCATAATTATAGAAATTGGAGGAAAGTTACTAATAATTATTTGAAAGTGCTGTGCATTTGGTGTGGTGTGAATTTCCCTTGTGGGACAATGAAGGCTGTTTCTATTTCTACACTTATTCCGAATACAATCAAGTGCAATCAGTCACCTTCAGATGTTGTTTAATTAGAAAATAGAGCCAAACTCAGGTCAGTATAAACAGAGAAATTCTGTGAAGAATTTTTGTTAGAGAACATTAGTGATCATGAAGACCAAGGAAAACGCCAGACAGATCAGGGAATTATTGTCTGATCAATTTGTCACCTAAAAGTGTAAACACTGTGATAAAATCAGTGCAAACATGCCAAAACATCAATGTCCACCTAAGCTGACAAGCAAAGCAAGGGGAGAAAAATTGAGGGACATAACCAAGAGATGCCTAATAACTCACAAATCCAGAGCTCAGGTTGCGAAATCTGTCCTCAAGATAATTACTCACTTCACAAATTTGGCATGTAAAGAATAGAAACCAGATGAAACCCACATTTGAAGGAAAACCACATCTACATGACTTGTTTGCTACAAGTCTTGTAGATGACTCCATAGGCAGATGGAAGAATGTGAGCAGGTGAGAGGAGACTAAAATAAATCTTTTTATTTTGGTCTCCTCTGAAACCAAAATAAAAATGGAAGAGAAGCTTCCTTTTCTTCCATCATGAAGAGAAGGAAGCTATTGAACTCTTCGAGTCTGTGTGCAGAGGTTTATCCTCCGGAAGCTACCATGTAGCCAGAGCTACAGTGGAGAGGTTTAGATTAAAGCAAAAAATTGTTAGAACAGCCGAGTCAAAGTGTCCAGATCAAAATTCAACTGAGAACATAAACGAGGCTGGAAAATATATGTTCAAAGATGCTCTCCGTCCAATATGATTTGAGCTATTTTGCAAAGAATCCATAAAGAAGAATGAACTCAGTGGGGTTGAAAAACAAATGCACTCCACACTTTTCAGTTATTTCTACTTGCAGAAAACTTGTGCATGGTAAAGTATTGCTCAGTGATAAATGAATGAATTTCCTCATGAATGCAAAACAATTTCCTCAGGCTTGGAGTATAAAATTCCTGAAGTTGGGTGTGCAGAAAAGCAAAGCTGAGGACAAAAAAAAAAACTAAACTAAAATATTCCATAAATTCTTAAAAGCTCGTCGTCTATTTATGTGACAATAATATGGTTTGTCTGATGCATCAATTAATGAGGTTTTCATCTAATATTAATACGTATTAAACCATGTTGTTTGAGTCAATGCAGTTTCCACCGCAGCTCATCCTTTGCTGTGCATCTTCAGACAAATTAAGCTATTTATACAGCATCAATATGGAATCATTAAATGCCCTTTGTGTATTGTTCTCTGTGGTCTGTAGACCACCCCTCATTTTTTTCTTCTGCTTCCTTCCCTCACATGTACGCCTGCTTGGCTCGTGCTTCAGATGAGAGCCGGGCTCCAAGCCCTCCGCAGGCCTCTTTATGACGACAGTCGGCGAGATCTGCTGATCCCATCTCCAATGGGCCTCTGTAACCCCCCTTTGCAACATTAGGCAAAAAACGCTAAATCAAAGTGTAGCGTCAGCCCAGTGTGTGTGTTTAACATCCCCCTGCTCTTGTCACCAATGACCAGGGGCGGGCCGCCACGTGTCCTTGCCCTATCCCCCGGTGTCCTATCACTTCTTTATCTGTCCACGGGGCATGGCCGCTCTCCCATAGACAACCACACATGCATGCTCAAGAAGGGTCTTTTTTTTTTTATTCATCTCAACACCCACAGAGAAAATCAGACATCCAAAATTGTTCCCCTACAGCAGTTGTTTTATTCATTGTTGCATTTGATATCCTCTTCCCCTCCCTCATTTCTATCCATTTCCTATCTGTAATAATGATTTGTTATTTTTTTTAATTAAAAACTTAATTTGTTTTAAAGCACATTCTCATGTAAAAAAAAATCTAATATGAAAAGTCTTTGTGTTGATTTTTCCAAATTGCAAAAAAAAAACTCCTCATGTACACCTCACAGATGTTTCCAAAACTGCAGAAAACTTATGTAGGACACTGACCTGTATTTCATTTTGAACAGTAGACGAAAGGAAAAGAATACTTTTTAACTGTGAGGTTCTTGTGGGAAAACAATAACAGACAGTATGTTTATTTGCGATGAAGCTACACAGCACAAAGAAAGAGCAACCATGCCGAGGGATTTTCCTGACTCCTGAGAAGGGTACAACCAATATTCCCAAACCCATGCCAGGACTTGTGATTCCACCGTATACTCCCCCCCCACCACCACCCAACCCCTTCTTTATGAAGGCATGATCAAATTGAGCATGGAAGTGTGTTTCATCAGTCTGTTGGAGGGTAAAGAGAGACTTTCAAAATAATCCCTTAAGTAGATGAGAATTTTTCATGTAATGCGTTTCACAGGAGCGCGCAGGCGCTTCAAGACAGTGCAGGAAATGACAATTATGTAGAGATGCTATCTCCATGAACGACGCGGCCTTTTTTTTTCTCTTCTTCTCCTGCTCAATATGGCCACACATCTGATCTAACAGCGTTATTATTCAGTCTCTTGACAGGTCATATTTTGTCAAATGAAATGCTGAATTGCTTCATACTCTGCAGAGAAGCTGAAGTGATACATGTAAGTAGAATTAAATTACTCTATAGTATATTACAGCCTCAGTGGGATTGTGGCTGTTCCTCCATTTTTAATAAGCGCTTATTTCCCAGGGGGCTTTGTTGGGCACCATGGGTCAACAGTGTCCAAGAGGGCAAAGCTTGTTCACCACATTCTAGAGCCCTTTAATTGCTCGAGGTTATGTGTGCTATTATCTTCCTTTTTCTCTTTCATTATGGAGGTGCAGAGGTTCGGATTGACCCATCCTCTCAATTTTGAAAGCACTCTCTGTGTTTAGTGCACTTCAATTAAGCTTGCAGAGGAGTGCTCTGATGAGATTTATTTAATTAATTATGCTGCCTCTGTTTTGGTCAGTGCATATGTTCACTTAGTTCTTCTTCTTTCCTTTTTTTTTTTTTTAACATTTTCATGATTGTCCCAGGCCCACTCTTATTTATTCTGTTGTGATAATGTTACAACTGTAACAGCAATATTTTCGGAGCTCCCAGGAGTGCTCAGTCTGACTCAAACATAATAACCCACGGCAGTGTCTGTCTGACTCTCAGCCATTCTCATTCCTTCTTGCAGCTGATGCCGTAACCCCGGCCCCTTCCCTGCAGGCTGTGCTGACGGCTGACTCTGAGCTGCACACACACACACACACACACACACACACACACACGCACACACACTCACATAAAAAAGAAAAAAAAAAAGACCTGTGGACCTGCATTTGCATGGACACAAATGTTCACATGCAAACATATGCAAATACACACACGTGAATGTAAGCATTTACTTTTTTTTATTATTATTATTATTCCAATCTACTTTCATTTTACTTTATTGCCTGCCCCGCTGCAGGGTTATTTTAGATAAGTGGGTCTCACATGTTTCATGACAAGAGCCTCATGTAAATGCCACATTTTCGAGTGCCGCCATTTTGAAAGACATTTTAACACATTGCGAAACAACTTGGGTCATTTTTCAGTTTGCATTATATCATGAAATTATAAAAGTAAAATGTTATCATTTGGCACTACATGATGGGTTGAATGCTCCAATTTGACAATATGGAACATTTTCACTCAGAAAAAGAACTGAAAAATACCTAAAAATCTGAATTCTGACTGGGAAAGTTGGAACTTTCTCATCATTCTTAACCTTAAAATCAAATATTTATTTGATAAATGGAGAACATAGTGTTAGAAGAAGTAGATAACACCTTATTAATAATGCTATTAGCTTCATTTGCAAACAGTAATTAGCCTAGTTGCTGAGTATGTCATTTTGCAAATTCCTCAGGTTTTTAGCTAACCTACATTTAGTGACAAAGTAAAAACTTGCTTATTTGCACTTTTGAATATTTATTACTTGTTAAATCTTTCATCACATTGTTATGTGCCACTTTAATTAACACATTGTTAATGTTAAAAAAATAGCTCCCCCACAAAAAAAGAAGAAATAAAAAGGAATACCATTAGCATTTTTTTTATTTTTATTTTTTGTAAGAGTAGTTAGTTTGGTCTCTAAGCATACCAATTAACAAATCCTGGTGGTTTTCCAGCTTGGAACTAGAATATTGTTTTGTTCAATTTAATGTCATTCTACAGTCAAATTCTATATTCATACATCAACATAAACTTGTTTTGGATTCATTGTTATCCATTGTATCACAGTTATTATGCTTGCATTTGTCATGCAAATAATTAAAACCATAATTTCCCCTAAATACCATTGACATTAGCCTGAGTTCGGGGAGTAACACTTGTATCTCAGTTTTAGATTAAAGAAGGCAAGTACTGACTACCTTTTACCTTCTGGAATCAACAAAAGTCACTGCAAAGTTGTGCTAAGAGACCAGGAGTGTTGGAAATAATTCTGGTGCTCATTGTACTCCAAAGTGGCTTGTAAACATTGCTCCCTAGTTAGAGCAGAGTTGTGCCTTGTTTAGAGGATTTGATCACTTTTTCCTCCCCCAATTGCACAAGCCTTTCGTTTACCTCAAAAAGAAAAGCAGACGACTGATCAATATAAACACAGGTGTTTAGAGAAAAGCCTTGGATTGATCAGTAATAGTCCCTCAAACTGGGGGGAAAAAAGAGCAAATCACAGGAAGGAAAGTGAAAAGTTAAGTAGGACACTGTCAGGGATTCCCTGGGTGCGAGTCTTGGAGAAACTGCACAGCACAAATGAAAAAGAACAGAGGAGAGCTGGTTGGGGAATTCAAAAAAGAATAATTAAAAACTCAAATCGGGTTCTTAACTGTGAGAAAGAAAGAGAGAGAGACGGAGAGAGAGAGTGAGAGTGGGTTTTTTAAATCCACCAACAAGAATACACTTGGATGATAACTGCCTCAGCCGTAGGCTATTAAAATATTAACCACCGCTGTCCGAGCTGGGACTTTCCAAGCAGTACTGAGCAGTATCCTCCCCGGATGCTGGGCCTGAGAGGAAGGCTCTGCTCCTGCTCGTTGCCCTGTGGGAGGCTCAGGCTTGCATGAGGAAGTGTTTTAATGTTTCTCAGATGCCTGACTTACTGAGAGAGCTTTGACAAGGCAACTATCCTGGGTGTGATTTAAAGGTGTGCACAGAGGGATCCAGGTACGGGAGCTTAGGGCCTCTTAAGCTACCGAGTGCCTTTCTGGAGGAAAAGGAGCAAACTCAAAAAAAAAGGAAAAAGAAAAAAAAACATTCCCTTGATGGAGAGCAGAAGTATGTCCCTTAAGTTTGACTCGATTTTATAAGATGAAACAATTGCTATGACGTGCTGCTGCTTGAAAAGCTTCACTTAGCAGCTGAATTCTGAAAGTATACGAGTCTAAGGTACTGTAGTTTACTCCAAACTATAGCAAATAAGTCTTGATACAGCGCCTTGAAAAAGTATTGTCGTCTCTGGAACTTTTTCCCCATTTTGGGGATTTTATGTGCTACACAAAAACAATTCTTTTTCAACAGGGTTTCTTCCACGTTCGCCACGTATTTAGATCTGGCCGTGGTTCCATCAGCACTGGCCAGCTTCCTGGTTCCTGCTGTGGAAAAGCATCCACACAGCAACGATGCTTTCAGGAATGATGCAAGTGAGGAGTTAAAATGATTAGACAGTGTTGGTTTTACACCCCTTGCATGGAGAACCAAATTTTAAGTTTTGTTTTCATTTAAGAGCAGCTCAATTTAACATGTTTGCTGTTTCCCCAGACACCACATGTACCAAACCGCTAGTCTTGCTTTGTTCAACAATGACGTTCTCACTGCCACTCTCCCTAACAGAGAGCATTTGGGAGAAATCTTCTCAGTATAGCTTGGACAACTGATTGCTATCCTGACAAAAATGACCCCAACCTGTGGATTCGTGAGTAAACGCAGGTGATTTAGCTGCTTCTCTGAAAAAAGAAAACAGTCAAAAAAAAATAATTGTCTGGGGTTTTTCATCTGCTTTGGAGTAATTTTGATGTGCTAAATCCAAAAGTCACGTTGGTTTTGCTCAATCAGGTCAACCTTCTGAACCATGCATCAAAATGCATGACTTGTTCTCACATATGTATCGGTTTCCAGAGAATCTGGGATCGATGCGTGATGAGCAGGAGGACAGAGTTCATCAGGACATAAAAGAGATGGAAAGTTTTGCACAACAAAAACATAATGTTCAAATCACATGTACCCAGCCTTGTAAGTGTTTATTATTCAATTTACACAAATCTGACTTTGTAACATTTAATTAGTAGTAATTAGTTAGAAAACAATTTTTCTTCTCCTAAAAATGTTTATGGATGAGAAATATTAATGGAAAGGAACTGATAATGTCACAAAAATGTAATCAATTTGGTCAGGAGATTGGATTTATCTAAATCCTGCCCTAATTGAGAAAAAATGGATGTCATTTTTGGATTCAGTGATGCAAAATAGTCCTAATTCATCTACATATATATAGACAACTTCCAAAAAATATGTTTTGTGTAACCCATTGTTATCACTTTTCTTGTTCTGTGCAGAAATCATTCATTTTCATTCTTATTTACAATAATGGCACATGTGACAAAATATCAAAAGTTCAAAGTGCGTAAATCGGTTTGGATGTGTTTCTTCTTTGTGATTTACTCTAACAACCAGAGATTCCCATTGACATTTTTTTGACTTGTGCTCATTACAGTTATAATGCAAAAGGAAATTGAGTGTACATTTGAAATCATTTAGTGGGATTTTGTTGAAAGAGAATGTGTGGACAGATTCGCCCTCTTATCTCAAATATTGCAGTTGTAAAGGCTTTATTGACTCCAACAGATATCAGCAGTTATTTCTCTGAGTTTGCTTTCTGCTCTCTGCCAAATATGAGCTGGCAGATTATTAAAAAGACAAGTGGTCTCTTTGATATCAAGACAAAATGAAAGCGTATATTTTTAGCAGCTATAAAGGCTTGCCAGTTTTGTTCAGGTGGAATTTCTGCACAAGAAGAAAAAAATATATATAATAATAATTCCTGCTCATGTGCTCGCTCGCTCGCAGCAAGAAAGTCACGGATTGAGACACGGCGATGCGTCGGGAAAAGTTGGTGAATATTCAGAGTGGCAGCTTCTTTGAATATTTTATAAGGTTACAGAATCGTGGCATGTATCATGGCATTGACTTAAATTGTGAAAGTAGCCTGAAGTTCACGGAAAGGGTGAAGCCTCTCATCTTTTATTCCCCAAACTGCACACAGTGCGTCTCTGTCTGCCTCGCTCATTTCCCGCTGTCCCGTCTTTTCCTTCTCCTTTCTGACGTCCAGCCATTATTTCCTGGGGTGCGACTCCCACTCCAACACCTCCCTCTTGTCTCCCTCCTTCCACGTCCCCCGGTTCGCTCCTGTGTTGTCTCAAGCTTCACGTCCATCTACCCCTCAACACCCCCCTACACGTCTCCCAGCACTGTCCCGTCTCTCCCTGGAATCAGGAGCCTGGCTCTCTGGCAGCCAGATGGGACAGATGAGGATGGCGGGGATTGGCTAATCCCTAATCTGCTGTCTCCTTGCCATTCTGGACCACAGAGGAGAGGAGAGAGAGGGAGAGGCTGATGGAGCCAGCTAGATGGAGCCAGCTGTCAGATGGAGAGTCTTTCATGGTCCTGCGCACACAACAGCTGCACAGGGCCCGCCTGCACGGCTCTGCATTATTAAGCATCTTTTTAGTTGGTTCCAGATGCAGACCTAGCTGTGTTTACCCAGGCTTTGTGTTTTCTTGCACGTCCCCCCAACGCTCCCCCTCTTCCTCTTTCCACCTTCCTCCTACTTTTTCACTGTCCCATCATTTCTTAACTCCTTGCGTTTCTCCAAAATGACTCAAAGTCCTGACTTTGTTTGACAGTAGTGTAATATTCAGGCATGTGACCTGCACATGTAGCACTTTAATAACTCATTCTAATTATGTGTTTCCTTCCCGGCGCTGCTGGCAGTCGGTATTTGAATCATTTAAACACATGTGGGCTTTTTTTTCTTCTTCTGGGTCGAAACAATTTCCTTCGTATTGGAAAGAAATGAAAGCTAAGACGTGTCATGACCATAAAACATGCCTCCTAATGATTTCAATGATATCTAATGACATTATATAAAAGGGAAATCTTTTTTCTTTCAAACACATGTTGTAATGGAAGAGAGGTAAAATGTAATTACAACATAATTAAACGTTTCATTGCTGTAATTACATGCTGTTTAACGTGTCTCTCTCCATGCTATTGTCTGCATATAGAATGTGCAAACAGGCAAATTTGTTTAAACATAAACGGGCACACACACGCACACGCATGCATATTACATCAAGCCAACATACACATATTCGCATGGCAACCTTTAGCAAAAGCCAGCTTTGAGAGGGCTAATCTGTGCCTCGGTGTCGTCTCTTGTCAAGTTCAAGAGGGTTAACAAATCTTTACCTCCAGAACAGCCCTTCTCTTCCCCCTTTCATGTCCACATTTGTTCACTGTATGTCCAAAAATCTACAGAGGCCCGTCCCGACTCAGTTGGGATTGGTTTAGCTGAAGAGCTGGAGGCTTTTCAGTTGCTGGCATCTGTTGTTCTTCTTCCCAGAGCTGCTGGCAGTCAGTTAATGGCCATGCTTGGGACCCAGAGAGAGAGAACAGTGGCTGATTTCCCCATTGCCATCGCACCAATCCCGGCACACCACCAACTGCAGATGAGCCACCAGCAGCTAAAAACATTCAGGCTAATGCTCCGCTTCTCTGAGAGTTTGGGGCAGATGTTCCTCACTTTTTTCTTTTTTTCCTCTCTGTGTGTGTATGTGTGTTTGTGTGTGTGTGTCCTTTTTGTGCATAGCTTAACACTCTTGAGTTAGTCTTTTGATGCAGGGTATAGAACTGTGCTTACAGGTTTTATCCTTTTGGTTGAACTGATTAAAACAACCACGTTGCAAAAAAGAAAAAAACAAAAAAAAAACATTTGAAATATTTATAACACACATCCATTCCTCCATTGTTTATACCTGCTTATCGTGGAGGGCTCTCAGGGGAGGTGGTTCCTTTCTTCAGTGGTCATTGAACAGAAGGCGGCGTTCGCCCCAGACAGGTCGCCAGTCTATCACAGGCTGGCAGTAAAGAGACAGGACAACCGTTCACACACGTTCACTTCTAAGGGCAATTTAAGGATGACTAATTAACCTATCATGCATGTTTTTGGACTGAGGGGCGAAACCAGAGTACCTGACGAGAACCCAGACTGCAAAGCACCAGTATGCAACCCCACCACATTGTTTCTCCGGGGCAGGTCACACAGAAATATGATGAAGAAGATGCTCAGGTCAGGTGAGGAAATGTGAAATTCTATATGTAGGGGAAAACTGCATATTATCTTGAAAACATCATTCGAACAGTGAAGCATGGTGAAGGCAGCATCATACTGTGAGGATTATTTTAGGAGGACAACAGAAGCTGCTCAGACATGATGGAAATACTCTCTTCATTTAATCAGATCCATTTTAGTCGGTTTTGCAGAGAAAAATTGCCAAACAGTTTATTTTTAGCAGATAGAGGCAAATTTCAGAGTAATAACACTCATAACTGGTGAACTGAATTCAATTCAGTTGAACTGAATTAAAAAAGAAAAAGATTGGCTCAATCACACAAATATACACCACAACATTCAGATGTTATTTCTAAAAAAAAAACAGTGAGGAAAAACAGTGTTTATGCTGATATTTGTGGTTTTAACATTCAAGCTAAAAAAAAAAATAAAAAATTCAAGGAGCGAAAGAACGTGTGCAAGGCGCTCTATTTACAATTACTGCAAATATCTCCGAAATAAATAAATAACGCTCTCCTCCCAGGAGCACCAAGTTCAGCTTCAAATATAAGATCAACAAGTTATTCTTCTGCATTTTATTCCTGTGACCAATACATAGTTAATCTCGACTTAGTGTGGATCATGCATCTTATTATTATTACAGACACTCTGAGCTCAATCCTCAGCATCTGCATAATACTGAAAGAGCTTGCTACAGTTTAATCAGTATCTTGTTACTCTGGAGAGTTGGGCTGGATATGTTATCACTAAGGAGGAAGTTCAAATGAAGCTCAATAAATAAATTAATGCCTTGACGATTAGCTGTCACATAAGAAATTAAAATGACTTCAAATTATTCATTTTCAAACAGGTGCAGGCAAAGAAGGCTGCGATTGTTGTAGTAATTGTCAAAATCAAACAATTTGTTTTGATGAACCTTCCATATGCTTCTCCCATGAAAAATTCAGGAGATCTTGAATTCCTTCTAAAGTTTTCGTCGCCTTTTGTTTCAAGTCCTGCTCGGGCCTTTTTTCTCTTCCTCTTCTTCCTCTCCACCTCCCTCGCAACGTTTTGAGGTCTCAACAAAAATGCCACGACAAAACTGTGTTTAAAACTCAATCGCAGTTCTTTTCGCAAATTATTAATTGTGACTGTCAGAGTAGCGGCGTCCTCCTGACAATCACACGACCGCCTCAGAAAAATACACTTGACAGCTCAGGACCCCAAATCCCACAATGAATTCGTCCTTGACACATCCTTAATGACGATCATCTTGATGATTGTAAATACATTATCATATCAGATCACGTCTGTGTTGCAATCATCACCTCCATTTCCTTTTAATTAAACAGCAAAGCTGACACCACATCTGTCAAAAAGGAAGTGAGACTTCTTGAAATCGGTGTGAACTTTTTCTTTTTTCTCATTTCTGCTCCAAAGCAAACAAAAGAAAGGGAAATGGCTTTGAAAATAACACGCTCTATCAGTGCCTGTCGTCTCCTTGCCCTCTTTGCCTTTCTTCCTTTTACCCCCCCGCTTTCCCTTCCTCCACCCCAGCCACCACTACCACCTCTTTCTTTTTCTCTCCCTCACACACTCTTACCACTTCTCCATCTCTTCCCCTTTCTCTCACCACTTGAAAGGCAGGGTAATGAGACAGCTAGAGAGCAAAGCAAGGTGTCCGCGAAGCATCAGTTGTGCACAGGAGAAGTGAAAATTTACTGCAAATGAGACGATGCCCGTAAATTCATTTTTATTCAGATTACTGTCATCATACATTACAGCTCTCCCTTGTAAACATTTGGCCTCGGTTTTTGTGACGAGGTGTCATTATATTTGCCAGATTACGTTATTAAGCTATTAACACGTCAAGCACGGCGGGCAACAATACAGGGGCACGCTTAAACAAGCTGGAGAGAATGGAGGAGGTGTCACCGGCTTGACATATGAAGGCACTTTAATAGCTTCTGCTCTGAAGACAGAAGAGCGAAATTAAATAGACAGCTTTCATGCCGGGAATGGAGAGCGTTGTTCGCAAGTGCTTCAGAGAGCTGACTTAACCATCTTTACGTGGTGATTATTTAACGCGCCTGCAAATAAAATGTTGCAATTTAGGCCTGCTGAAAACATATTTCCCCGCACGTGTGTGTTTTATTGCTCATATTTACTGGTTATTGGTGTCGTTATGAAAAAGAGGCCTGTTTGAATTTGGAGGCCCCGGAAAGAGAAAGAGAGACAGAGAGAGAGAAAACAAACCATATCCTCCTCTTAAATCATACGGAGACTAACAGTAAAAACTTTGAAATTAATTTATTGAGTTTTATTGACCTTTTATGAAGCATTATGGCTTGAATCCGCCCTTTTCTAGGCAGATTTGTCCAATAAGCATCACTGTTAAACTCCAAATGTTGAAATCCTGCCATTAACATCAAAACAAACACAAAAACATCCACATGTTTGGCTTTCTACTGATTACATTTCAGCTGGAAATATCTCTAAATAGTCTAGAAACGTCAAGGCTAACATTTGTATGTATTTTGTCTAAAAGTGAACGTTTTTGTCGACATCTGAAAGCACGTTTTAAACATTTAGAGGTCTAAACTTAGATTTATTTTGAACAATATTGCTGAGCATAAATAAATGAGTAGATTTAAAAGACTTCAATTACTGTTGTATGAGTCACACTAACACACTTCTAAGGATATACAAATAATATATTATACGTTCAGTACTTTTCATGTAATCCAATCCTTGTTTTATTGCAATTGTTATAAGAGAATTAGTTATTTATGTAAATAAAGAAAACAAGAAAAAATATCTTGCGTGTCTGCCCTGTAGATACTCTATTAGCTCTGCATCATTACTGGATTACAAGCAACCTGGTCACAGAGCTGCAGCTGCTGTATGAGTGTCGTCGCTCTGGTTGGAAAAGACTATTCATGCTGAGCAAAGGAGTTTTTCTTTTTCTTAATGAAAACAACATCTCTAGTGATATAGAAAAAGTGTTTTGTTGTCAGTGCTCAGTGTTCTACAGAACTGTAGATATGAAACGTGTGTTTCTGTCTCCCAGTACTGTACAAATGTGTCAACGTGGTGTCATACATACTCTGTACATCTAAATCTGAAATGATTAGCTCTCGCACAAAAAGCTCCCCCCAGCACACACACACACACACACAGGATAGTATTACTGCAATTTTACAGGATAAAATTAGCTGATTTAAATAAAAAAAATGAAGCTGAAGTTTTAGTTTAGGGTTTTATATATTTTTTGCAGAAACTCACATGAATTATGTGTTCTTTAAGATGTTTTCTTTAAGATTTATCCAGATCCCATGTAAAGGTCTAAGCTTTAGACACCTTTGTTGTGTAAATGTAAATAAAACATCTACAACAGAATCAGAGTTGCATATAAACTCATTAGTCCTCATATCTAAATGAAGTCTATATGTTGCAATCAGGTCTGTTAATAAGTGGGTGAAATATAACAGTTGCACTCTTCAGTTACAAAAGCCTTTAAAATGCTTTACATTTAACAGCTTTGTAAAACAAACAAACAAACAAAAAATACTAGAGCCCAGAAGATTTGATGTGATGTAAATCAAGTTTCACAGATTCACATTACCTTTCTCAAAATGTTGTGATTTCTATGTAGATTGTGGATTACACGTTGTTATTAACATTCTCAGTTTACAATTTCAGAACAGAAAGCCTGACAAACAAAAGAACGACTTACTTTTAAAGAAGCTTGAAAAAGTAGCAAGAATCAACTCCTGTTCAAACGTAAAACACAAACCACATATTTATCTACATATTCTCCTAACAGGCTCACCTGGTCTGTCAGGAGGGACGGCTTTTAGTCAGACGACCTTTTTGATCAGAGCTCATACCTGAAATACTGTTCCAATGAGTTCATGCATCACACCTTTTTAAAAAAATTAATTCACACAAATGGTTGAGGAATGACCAAATGTGTGATCCTTTTCATTGAAATTGTACTATACTTGTTTTCTATTGTATGTTCATTGTATATTAATGTATGGTAAGTACTGTGCAGAGCTCATGTCACTTGCTCCAGAGACTGTGGCTGAAAACCAACCTATTTGGCTAAGCTGGTATATTTACAGAATTATTAATTTTTTATTAACATGCACTGTCTTTGTATATTTCAAACAAATAAACAAACCCATATGTGCAATGGTGTTGATAAAATCAGATGAGGTTACCTTGAGCAAAACAAAAACCAAGCAAGAAAATACTAAATAAATACCAATTTTAAAATAGTTTATTGAGAAATGACCCTCAATGAAATAATCCCATCAACTTTCTTGAAAAGTTTTTTCCCCCCCTACAAATAAGGTTTTATGTCAAAATGCCCCGTTGCTTTGTCATCAAAAACAGACCATGAGTAAAACCCGATGCATTAAGTAAAGCAAATTGTTGTGAAACCTAATGAGCAGAGATAAGCAAGATTTAAACAGAAGAGCAAAAAGGAAGCAGCATGCATATAAAATCAAACTCTGACCTGGGGATTTTTTTTTACACACAGCTATAGAAAGGTTGTCACTTACTCAAATATTTGTTGGGTGATACTCTTTTGACGAGGTCATCCCCTGGAGGTATCTGAGATCTGAAGTAGATTTCTTGAAAATGCCATGTTTTTTCTTTCTTTTCTTTTTTCTTACATTTAAGAATCAACTGTGATACCTGTAGTCAAACTCAAACTTGAAACAACTGAGTAAAAGTGTGTAAAGTGTTATCTGCATTGAGATAGATACACTTCCTGATGTTCAAAACTACAAAGTAACTAATTCAAAGACAAAACTAACTAACAATAAAGTTTCTCTTTGTGAGTTGGCCTGAACTTTGAATTTCCATAAAATCTTCTTAAAAAAAAGGAAAAAACAAAAAAAAGTCAGCATTATGAAACAAACAGAAACAGGGGTCCCACTGGTGACACGAGGAGGCTGCACATGGACGGCCAAGTCAGCGGTTTTGAGTGGATAAATCCGTGGTAACCTATTGAAACGGTTCAACCACAGCCAAAATCAGTTGCAGCAGCCAGCACCGCCAGAGCCTCCCCTCCGCTCAAGCCAGCACAACAGCTTAGCAGTCTTAACACAGAATCCACCACTTATCATCATCGGCATCCAGCGCCACAACACTCCACCATGAAGAGGCTTGAGTTAAGCCGGTTAAAATAACACGAGACAATACATCAACAACAGCTTCCTCTTTCCCCCTTTTGATGCCTGCTTAATTTGAATGGTACAATGGGTTGAATCCTGTTCTGGTGCTCGACCAAAGGACCACAGAGCTCTGTCCATCTCTCCTTCACATCAGAGGCTGCCGGAGGAGCGGGGGGCCCCCTGGTACTGTGTGGGGTTGACTGATAAAGGCCTTATTTCAGGGTCTTCCAGTGAGGGGGCCGGATTCTACTCCCCAGCAGGGACGGCGCTGGGCTGCGCCGGTTAAGGCAGACGTTGGAAACTGCAGCTAGCGCTCCAGCCCAGAGAGGGGAGGGCGGGATGAAGAAAGTAAAAGGAGAAAGTGGAAGAGATTGAGTGAAAGAGAGAGGTGTTGACTGATAATGGATGCTACCTGGAGAGATCCCCATGCATATGACACCTTTAAGCTACAAATTGGGGAGTTTAAAAGTTCAATCTTCTCACTTTTTCCTTTTGTTTTGGGACGATTTAAACGCTGTCTCGTGGTATTTGACTTCTCTTCCAGGCGTTGACACATGACTGAGGTCCCATTACCGCGAGCCCTGTTTGCTACTGAGGCAAACGATACCCATTGACCGGCGCGGGCCCTCTGAAGCATTTTACCTTGCGTTCATCCAGGACCTGACATGACCTTTGAACCTGTGGAGCACAGCTGTCAAATGTCTCCACTGTCATTCCCTTCGGAGAGCCTCTGATTCCTCACAAGATATCACACACTCTCTGTGTCTATAGACGGCTGCAGAGATATAGTTTTCATTGCATCTGTTGCATGGAAATAAAACGCTTGCATACCTGTAAATTTGCACATTTCTTATTCACATTGAATTTAGAAATGTAAAATAAATTAACATGTGTATGAATTTTTCTTTTTTTTTTCTTTTCATTGTTCAATTTGGAAGCGAAAGGGACCATTAATATGATAACTCTATAAACAGAAATCAATGTATGGAAGAGAAAAATTGGAAATGTTTTAAAAAATAGACAAGTGAAGAAATCCAAATTTGGTTTTAGAATATAAATGTTTCTAATGCAAAAGAGACAAAACATGAACAAATTCGGAACAGTTTTCTGGAACCTGCCTTCTCCTAAAATCTGCATCTGCATTGTTGTTTTCCGCCTCTCCGGCCTGCTCGGGCTTGGATACTTTTTATGCGAATCCCACCGCATCCAGGCCTGCGAATTCACTGTGACAGGAGCACCACCAACTGGCCAAAACATGCTTCACCATTAAGATACCTGGGTTTCTCTGCTCCTCTGATGTGCATTGAAAGATTAGTCACATGCATCCAGTTGCAACCTCCACATTTAAACAGTCTTGATTTATTCTTAGTGTGATCTGAAAAACAAGCAAGATTTTTTTTCCCCTTTTTTTTTCTTTTTTTCTTTTTTTTTTCCCCTCCACCTCAAAACCCCCTCGGAGAGATTGACTTCATGGTATCCATCATCATGCATCTTTAATGACGTCAGGCCAGGAGCATGGGGTAAAATCACAGTAGTGGCCTGAGGCTAAAACCAGCTAAAATGAGGTTCCTCTTACTCCTTCCCACGCAGAGAGAGCTGCGCGCAGGCCGAGAGGGAGGGTACATCGCGCCCATCGATCGCTGAAGCTGCCGGCCACTCGATGGGGTGATGGATACATTTTTTCCCAAAAAAATAGAAAATAAAAAAAAAGAATGTCAGAGTTGGAAAGCCTTAGACAGAGATGTGACAAACGATGGATGCCTTGATTTATGGGTCTTTCTGCAGGACTGTAAAAAGGACAATCTCCCCTCACCCAATTTGATTTAACTGTAAAGGCCCTTTGGAGACTCACGACACAAAGCCTAAAAAGTAGAGAAACTTCCCTTTATTTAAAGCACGTCACAGGCTGGAGTAGTTTGTCACGTGGATCTCGACAATGTCTTCATCTATAATTCTATTAGTAAGAAGAAAAAAAAAGAGGATTGTTTTTACATTAAAAGGATGGGAAGTAGACTTGAGTTGAAATCAATTACATACAATAACCCTCAAACAAACAAGTCAAATATAGCTCAGGGCCAAAACACATTTTATGTCACAAAGAACAAAAACAAAAGAGCGAGCAATAAAAGATCTCCCACATTTTAACAGCATACAGTAATTTTGGAGCTATTTCCTGTAAAACGCCGCGATAGTCTGAGCGTGGCTTGGAAACATCTTTCATTTGCCGAGCCCCCAGCCTTGACCTCGGGGGTCAAAGTCAGTCAGGCTCTTCCTGTCTGTGGCTTTTCCCAGGATCCCCTGCCTGTCGGCATGTCAGCACCTCTCCTGTCTCCTCACCAACTCAGGATGTTGCTTTTGCCTTCCAAGAGTTTCCTGAAACCGGAGTTAAAAAAAAAGAAAAAAATATCGGTTTCCATGTAGGGGTCACTTGGTGTGAAAAAAAAGAAAAGCCATTAAATGTTGCTGTTTTGTATATTTGACTCAATTTTGCAAACTCGCTGCCCTTTGACTCGTTCCTATTTGTGGAAGTGAGGATGTGTTGGCCTGTGGGGAATGGAAAGTGAGCAGAAAGAATGGTTTTTGTAAGAGGGGTAAACACAGAATCCAATTTACTGTATTTGGTTAAATTCACTTTAGTTGTTTTTGAATGTGTGATACATATCACAAAATATACTTTCAGAAAAATTTGTCTTGAAAAATTGCGAAAAACTAATACTACAAACTGAACTAGTGCTCTGTTGCTGAAATCTTTTTTTTTCACTGTTTCTTTTAGAATCAAAAATAATGAAAGTTGACACTGAAATGGGGTCGTGACCTGATTAGAGGGCATTATGGACAATTAATAGTGATGTTGCTAAAAACAGTGGTGACTGTAAATGGGACACGTCATTAAAACGACACATAGGTGCCTCACTCTGCTTCTTTCTCCAGGTGCTGAAATGGAAGAATGAGGGCTAAGTGACAAGGTTGCACCCCTGGCAACAGACGTCCTGATTACTTTTTTGTCTCAAGCCCTCACAGCAGCGCCCGAATTGACAACGCACGGCTTCAAGCCCGCGCGCTCAATCGAAAGCCGTGTTTGTGATGCAGAAGTTGGCCACGTGCACCTTCGTCTAAGTTTGACATTAAGTCTGTCATGGATGCTAAAAAATTCCTCTTGGCCCCTGCAGTATACCCGTAACTCTTATTCCCTTGTTGAGCAGCCCAAAGAGTATGTGTGTATAAATGGAAGGCCTGTCATTTCACATTCATTAAAAGTGAAGTTCCAAAATTAATAATGTAAAAATATGGGTTTTAATTAGTCTTCTATTCTGCCCAATGTACTTAAATTGGATCATCGGGTCCCTGTTGCCCTTTCACTTAATAAAGAATTAGCCTGTGATGTTCTTAGCTTGACAGGTAGGATAAAGTGGAGAAAATCACTGCTGTTATATAAAGGATATATCCGTTTGTACGTAATTTGCAGCTCAGTCAATTTGACAGTGGGGGGAGGTTCCCAGCTATGGATCCAGAGCAGGTTTTCTATTTAATGCATTTCTATCATGTTATGGCGTGACCACACAATTGCCGTGCGTCGTTCAGCTCTGTCGCATAATTAATGACATTAATCCAATTTGATTGGCTATCTGCTTTACTTTAGTAGGGGTATTATTGCAGCACCTATGCTGACAATGTTACTGCTTAGTCGGATTTATGCTGTAATTTTGCATTATTTAAAACTGATGTTTCTTTTTTTCTCATTGTTTGAAACTTTGTCCGAGCTGACAATTATTTTTAGATTATATCGCAGTTTAATCGTTGTTTGTGACACCGTGTGAGGGTTTTATTCACTGGGCATCTGTGCTTTGAACTTGCAGAGATAAAGAAGCAGCTTTCTCTCATGATCGTCCAAAGCTCAGAGCTTGTTCTATCTAAAAGGTTAAATAGAGGGGTTTAAAAAGAGGCTTTAGTTGAAAGCATATGGCATCCATGAGTGATCCTTTACATTCGGTGGCAATATAGCGGTGTTTGTGTGGTGGGCGAGTGGGTGTTGTCGTGCTATTCTCAGGCAACGAGCCCAGACAGCCCTCTCCTCTCGCTCACTCACTCCCTCGCGCGGGACAGGCACAGCTGTCAGATCAAAATCAATCGCATTTTAAAGGACGTGCGAGCTAAATATTTCATTCTTGCCTTGGGAACCAATTAAGTGCTACATATGAAGTCAGAAGGACTGGTTGAGCCGGAGTCGTACTGGTGCGTACCAGCTGCTCATTGCTTACTCCAACCCCCCCATCCCACGGCCCACCCTTTCCTCTTTACTCCATGCAAATGTGTCAGTGTGAACGTTCGAGTTCAATTACCTAGTGATGTTTTAAAAATGCACCAAAGCCAGACTGGCAGTCCGGAATTGGAGGGGATCCACCCCAGGTATGTTGTTTATTTAGTTGTTGTCTGTTGTGCTGGCTGTAACCCATTTGCCCTGATTGCAGATGTAAAGGATCGCAGCAATAGGAGGAACTGGGGGCCCTTCAAAGTGCCATGTGTCAGAAAACACCTCGCGCCGGATGGCAGGGACAACTGGCATCCATTCCTCAAATCATGACCCCTGCCTCCATCGCCTATTGCAGTAAATAACTAGTCTCGGAAATAAACTTATTTTCAAACTTAATCTTGGGAAGTTTTTTTTTTTTTTTTTTTGTATAATATTTGTCACTGTTTGATTTATTATTTATTTTTTTATCAGAAATGTTCCTGGTAATTGGATCCAGGCTTTTCTTTCATAATAATCTGTCCTGACCGATTATTAGCAGGAAAACTAAAATGTAGAAAACTATAAAAAATAAATACATTGATTCCTACCAAGTCATGTTGACAAACACACTCTTCCGTGTGGACAGTGTTGCTGTGTGAAAAAAAATTCAAAGTGAGCTGCTTGCATTGTCAAAATGAAAACAGAGGAAGCACAGAGATCAATTTATCTATTTAAAAATAAACTGGTCGAGGCGTAGAAAATTGAGAGAGTAAGACTTAACGCAGATAACAGGAAGGCTGAATGCAGTGCAGATAATGTGCTCTGTTTTATTTGTTTCAGCTTTCAACCTTTATTATGAATTGCAGATGTTCTATCTTAATAAAATGTTGTCACAATATTTATTTTCACAATATTCATTACTGATAATAAAGGGCAATAAAAAAGTTTGCAAATCCATCACAGTTTTTACATAAGAATATATCTTTGTTAATAATCAGAGCTTCACAAACACAGCTATGAGAATTAGTCTTGATCCGTATTGAAAGAACAGCATTTATTGGTGAGTTTATGGAACAAACAGTAAAAAAGCAAGTCTAACTCTACATGCTCAACATTTTTCATCTGTGTTCCACTCATGAATAAAGATGGATTTGTAAATATTGGTAACTTTTAGCAAGCCTCTGGGTTTAGGAAACATTTTATCTGGACATTTACACAAAGACTGCCATTTTACTAATGCTAACCATGCTAATGCTAACATAGGATGTAAAAGTCAATCTCTTTTTTCTTGCACAGAATTATTAAATCTGAGTCGTCAAGGATTGATATTGGCAAGATCAAAGTTTTACAAAAAATTGGAAACTGGCCATATAATTATGAATTGATTATGATTGATACATTTCTGTATGTATAATTGCATGTTTTTGTATCAATTGATTCAGTTTTCACAAAGACCCAACTTGATTTGGAGACTTTGGTTTGAGGAAACCTCTTTGACTTGAGGAAACCAAAGAGGTTTCCTCAAGTCATTTGAAAACTCTGCAAAAACATTTTGTGTTCATTTTGTTGACCCCTTTCTAATCCAAATAATTTCTGGCAGCTTTAAACACTCATACTTTGAATGTTTCTTTAATATTTTTCTTATAGTTCTTACAGAATTCAGGAAGGACAGATCAAAGTTTTACAAACTCAGAAACTCAGAAGGAAAAATAATGTTATTGGTATGTCTCTGTGTTTTCTGCAACCCGGTTTAATCCATCAGCTCATTCCTACGTGGATCATGCTGGTTTTTAGAAATGTTCACAAGTTTTATGAAATCTTAGAGTTAAAGTAAGGAGCTTCATTCTCCAGGAATTTAAATGGTTAAACTTGTTTTGTACTTATACTTGCCCTAACCCCACTGATCGTTAAAAGACAATAAGGTTTGTAATAAGCTTGTTTTAAATAATTTGTTTTAAAAATAATTGCAAAATCTTGTCTTAAACGTTTACTGTCTCTCCCTTATGGAGAGACATAGATTTTTATATATATAGTTGTAAACTCCTTTGGGAGAAGAAAGTTAAAGATACATATTTTCTTGAATATCATGTATTATTCTAAAGGGTCTCATAATACAGATTTAGCTAAAACTGGTATTGACAGGTCAACCTTTCACAAAGACCAGAGATTGAATTGCAATTGCTTTTTTTATATTATGTTTTCTCTTCACTTAAGTTACATTACATCATTAACAACAGTTTCGAAACTTTAAATTATATAATTTGCCTCTAGACCTTTTACTTTTTCAATTCTAAGGACAATGGAAAAACATTTAAAGGCCGAAAGGGACTCAGGTGAGGCACAGATGAAAAATATTAAGGTCTTAAAGGAAGAAAACTCAAAGAGAAGGTTAGAGTAAAGGACTGTGTAAACTGAAGGTGTGCATGTGAGTGAAAAGGGCTGGCAGCCAACGTGGACTTTCTGAAAAAAAAAATTAAAATAAAATAAAGAGAGGAAAAACAAAACCTGAAAGTAGAACAGAGAAATAAAGCCAACGAGTTAAAGTGAGAGACAGTGCAAAAAGGAAATGGTGCAAAAGAGAGAGTGTGAGAAGAGGAAAAAGTAGAAGAGAAAGAAAGAAAGAGACAGGGAGGGAGTATGATTGATAATGGTGCTGACAGAACCCCTCTGGCCATGCTCTCTGTGGCAGTTTGGGGAGACAGGGCCTCCCCGCGTGAGACCGAGCTGCCCCTCGCCACTGTCCCGGCACACACTCCACATCTGGTGGGATCGCCCACGCTAGGTCAGAGGTCATGGCACCATGGGGGCTACTTTTGGACTCGCATCCCCAGAATGCTTGGAGAAAAACACAAGGCCTGTCGGGGTCCCTGCAATAATCAGCGTTTAAAAAGTACAAGCAGGAACCTAATCACGCCTCAGGATTTTTTCCTCCTTTTTTTTTTTTTTTATCTTTCACTGACCTGGGAAAAGGAGAGGAGAAATAGTAGAACAGAAATTAAAAAATAGTATTTTAACTAAACTAAGATGATAAAAGCTCTGGTAGAAGGTAAGCAGAGATTAATGTGCTGATGTGCAGCGTGTGTCCTCTGTGTGCATGCATGCGTGTGTGTGTGTGTGTGTGTGCGGTCACATTCTTTCTATATGTGTGTGCATTACTGCCCGTGTGCGAGGAGACAACACTGATGAATTAGGGATAAATAATGAAGTAGCTCGGGGACTGATTTGTGATAGCAAGAGGCCCCATCAACAGAGAACACTAATACTTTTGAATGCTATGCCGTTTGATGTTGATCAAGTTCAACTCGGCTGACAGGGCTGAGAAGACTGTGGGGAGCACAGGGACCATGCGAGAGAACCTACTCAGACAGGTGAAAAAGGAGAGGGACAATACCACTCAGACACACTCGCACAGGCATAAAAAAAAATCACACCCCAAACACACACACACACACACACACACACACACACACACACACACACACACACACACACACACACACACACACACACACA